>JAUMJJ010000925.1:0-19529 GCA_033556795.1 Tapera naevia | reverse complement strand
GGTAATTGGGGGGTTAAGGGGGGCTGGGGGGGGTATGGGGGGGTATTGGGGGGCTGGGGGGGTAATTGGGGGGGGTTATGGGGGGTAATTGGGGAGTATTGGGGGCGTTATGGGGGGCTGGGGGGGGTTGTGGGGGGTTATGGGGGGGTTACGGGGGGGCTGGGGGGCAGCTGTGGGGCTGCGGGGGGGGGGTCGCTATGGGGGGGCGCTATGGGGCGGGGGGGCGCTATGGGGGGGGCGCTATGGGCAGGGGTCGCTATGGGGGGGTCGCTATGGGGCGCTGACCCCCAACTGCCCCCCCCAGGTGTGCGGAGACATCCACGGGCAGTTCTATGACCTCAAGGAGCTCTTCAGGGTGAGGGACCCCCCCCGTGCCCCCCAAGTGCCCCCCAAGTGCCCTTCCTGCCCCCCAAGTACCCCCCCAGCCCCCTAAGTGCCCCTCTGTCCCCTAAGTGCCCTTCCTGCCCCCCAAGTGCCCCCCAAGTACCCCCCCAGCCCCCTAAGTGCCCCTCTGTCCCCTAAGTGCCTTTCCTGCCCCCCAAGTGCCCCCCAAGTGCCCCCCATGCCCTCCAACTGCCCCCCGTGCCCCCCAGGTGCCCCCCCACCCAGGTGCCCCCCCCAGGTGCCCCCCAAGTGCCCCCCCATGCCCCCCAACTGCCCCCCGTGCCCCCCAGGTGCCCCCCCCGTGCCCCCCAGGTGCCCCCCCCGGCCCCCCAGGTGCCCCCCAAGTGCCCCTCGGTCCCCCAGGTGCCCCCCCCGTGCCCCCTAAGTGCCCCCCTGTGCCCCCCAAGTGCCCCTCAGCCCCCCAGGTGCCCCCCCCGGGTGCCCCCCCCAGGTGCCCCCCCCAAGGTGCCCCCCAAGTGCCCCCCCATGCCCCCCAAGTGCCCCTTGGCCCCCCAGGTGCCCCCCCCAAGTGCCCCTGCACCCCCCCCGTGCCCCCCAAGTGCCCCCGTGCCCCCCAGGTGCCCCCCCCCGTGCCCCCCAAGTGCCCCCGTGCCCCCCAGGTGCCCCCCCCAGGTGCCTCCCAGGTGCCCCCCAAGTGCCCCTCGGCCCCCCGGGTGCCCCCCTCGTGCCCCCTAAGTGCCCCCCCCCTGCCCCCCAAGTGCCCCTCAGCCCCCCAGGTGCCCCCCCCCCAGGTGCCCCCCCCCCAGGTGCCCCCCCCAGGTGCCCCCCCCAAGTGCCCCTGCACCCCCCCCGTGCCCCCTAAGTGCCCCCCGTGCCCCCCAAGTGCCCCTGCACCCCCCCCGTGCCCCCTAAGTGTGCCCCCCAAGTGCCCCCCAAGTGCCCCTCAGCCCCCCAGGTGCCCCCCCCCCCCCCCAGGTGCCCCCCAGGTGCCCCCCCTGTGCCCCCCAGGTGCCCCCCCCATGCCCCCCAGGTGCCCCCCAATTGCCCCTGCACCCCCCAGGTGCCCCCCCGTGCCCCGTAAGTGCCCCCTGTGCCCCCAGGTGCCCCCCCCGTGCCCCCCAAGTGCCCCTCGGTCCCCCAGGTGCCCCCCCAAGTGCCCCTGCACCCCCCCCCCGTGCCCCCTAAGTGCCCCCCGTGCCCCCCAAGTGCCCCTGCACCCCCCCCGTGCCCCCTAAGTGTGCCCCCCAAGTGCCCCCCAAGTGCCCCTCAGCCCCCAGGTGCCCCCCCCCCCCCAGGTGCCCCCCCTGTGCCCCCCAGGTGCCCCCCCCCATGCCCCCCAGGTGCCCCCAATTGCCCCTGCACCCCCCAGGTGCCCCCCCGTGCCCCGTAAGTGCCCCCCGTGCCCCCAGGTGCCCCCCCCCGTGCCCCCCAAGTGCCCCTCGGCCCCCGGGTGCCCCCTCGTGCCTCCTAAGTGCCCCCCTGTGCCCCCCAGGTGCCCCCCCAGCCCCCCAGGTGCCCCCTAAAGCCCACCCCAGCCCCCCAGGTGCCCCCCCCCAGGTACCCCCCAAGTGCCCCCCCGTGCCCCCCAACTGCCCCTCGGCCCCCCAGGTGCCCCCCCCGTGCCCCCCAAGTGCCCTCCGTGCCCCCCAAGTGCCCCTGCACCCCCCCCTGTGCCCCTCGGCCCCCCAGGTGCCCCCCCCAAGTGCCCTGCACCCCCCCGTGCCCCCTAAGTGTGCCCCCCAAGTGCCCCCCAAGTGCCCCCCCGTGCCCCAGATGCCCCCCTCCTGCCCCCAAGTGCCCTTTGGCCCCCCAGATGTCCCCCCCGTACCCCCCAAGTGCCCTCCGTGCCCCCCAAGTGCCCCTGCACCCCCCCGTGCCCCCTAAGTGTGCCCCCCAAGTGCCCCCCAAGTGCCCCTCAGCTCCCCAGGTGCCCCCCCCCCCCCAGGTGCCCCCAGGTGCCCCCCCTGTGCCCCCCAGGTGCCCCCCCCATGCCCCCCAGGTGCCCCCCAATTGCCCCTGCACCCCCCAGGTGCCCCCCCGTGCCCCGTAAGTGCCCCCCGTGCCCCCAGGTTCCCCCCCCCGTGCCCCCCAAGTGCCCCTTGGCCCCCCGGGTGCCCCCCTCGTGCCTCCTAAGTGCCCCCCTGTGCCCCCCAGGTGCCCCCCCAGCCCCCAGGTGCCCCTAAAGCCCACCCCAGCCCCCCAGGTGCCCCCCCCCAGGTACCCCCCAAGTGCCCCCCCGTGCCCCCCAACTGCCCCTCGGCCCCCCAGGTGCCCCCCCCGTGCCCCCCAAGTGCCCCTGCACCCCCCCCCGTGCCCCCCCTGTGCCCCTCGGCCCCCCAGGTGCCCCCCCCAAGTGCCCCTGCACCCCCCCCTGTGCCCCCCAAGTGCCCCTGCACCCCCCCGTGCCCCCTAAGTGTGCCCCCCAAGTGCCCCCCAAGTGCCCCCCCGTGCCCCCAGATGCCCCCCTCCTGCCCCCCAAGTGCCCCTCGGCCCCCCAGATGCCCCCCCCGTGCCCCCCAAGTGCCCCCCTGTGCCCCCAAGTGCCCCCGTGCCCCCCAAGTGCCCCCCTGTGCCCCCCAAGTGCCCCTCGGCCCCCCAGGTGCCCCCCCCGTGCCCCCTAAGTGCCCCCGTGCCCCCAGGTGGGGGGCGATGTCCCCGAGACCAATTACCTCTTCATGGGGGACTTCGTGGATCGCGGCTTCTACAGCGTCGAGACCTTCCTGCTGCTGCTGGCGCTCAAGGTGGGCACCTGGGGGGCACCTGGGGGGCACCTGGGGGGCTGGGGGGGCACCTGGGGGCACTTGGGGGGCACCTGGGGGGCTGGGTGGGCTTTAGGGGGCACCTGGGGGGCTGGGGGGGCACCTGGGGGCACTTAGGAGGCACGAGGGGGCACCTGGGGTGCTGGGGGGCGCACCTGGGGGGCACCTGGGGGGCACCTGGGGGGCTGGGGGGGCACCTGGGGGCACCTGGGGGGCACCTGGGGGGCTGGGGTGGGCTTTAGGGGGCACCTGGGGGCACCTGGGGGGCACCTGGGGGGGCACCTGGGGGGCACCTGGGGGGCTGGGGTGGGCTTTAGGGGGCACCTGGGGGCACCTGGGGGGCACCTGGGGGGCTGGGGGGGCACCTGGGGGGCACCTGGGGGCACTTGGGGGCACCTGGGGGGCTGGGGTGGGCTTTAGGGGGCACCTGGGGGGCTGGGGGGGCACCTGGGGGCAGTTAGGGGGCACGAGGGGGCACCTGGGGGGCACCTGGGGGCACCTGGGGGCACCTGGGGGGCTGGGGTGGGCTTTAGGGGGCACTTGGGGGGCACCTGGGGGGCTGGGGGGGCACCTGGGGGGCACCTGGGGGCACTTGGGGGCACCTGGGGGGGCTGGAGTGGGGTTTGGGGGCACCTGGGGGGGCACCTGGGGGGCTGGGGGGGCACCTGGGGGCACCTGGGTGGCACCTGGGGGGCTGGGGGGGCACCTGGGGGCACTTGGGGGGCACCTGGGGGGCTGGGGGGGCACCTGGGGGCACTTAGGAGGCACGAGGGGGCACCTGGGGTGCTGGGGGGCGCACCTGGGGGGCACCTGGGGGGCACCTGGGGGGCTGGGGGGGCACCTGGGGGCACCTGGGGGGCACCTGGGGGGCTGGGGTGGGCTTTAGGGGGCACCTGGGGGCACCTGGGGGGCACCTGGGGGGGCACCTGGGGGGCACCTGGGGGGCTGGGGTGGGCTTTAGGGGGCACCTGGGGGCACCTGGGGGGCACCTGGGGGGCTGGGGGGGCACCTGGGGGGCACCTGGGGGCACTTGGGGGCACCTGGGGGGCTGGGGTGGGCTTTAGGGGGCACCTGGGGGGCTGGGGGGGCACCTGGGGGCAGTTAGGGGGCACGAGGGGGCACCTGGGGGGCACCTGGGGGCACCTGGGGGCACCTGGGGGGCTGGGGTGGGCTTTAGGGGGCACTTGGGGGGCACCTGGGGGGCTGGGGGGGCACCTGGGGGGCACCTGGGGGCACTTGGGGGCACCTGGGGGGGCTGGAGTGGGGTTTGGGGGCACCTGGGGGGGCACCTGGGGGGCTGGGGGGGCACCTGGGGGCACCTGGGTGGCACCTGGGGGGCTGGGGGGGCACCTGGGGGCACTTGGGGGGCACCTGGGGGGCTGGGGGGGCACCTGGGGGCACTTAGGAGGCACGAGGGGGCACCTGGGGGGCTGGGGGGGCACCTGGGGGGCACCTGGGGGGCACCTGGGGGGCTGGGGTGGGCTTTAGGGGGCACCTGGGGGCACCTGGGGGGCACCTGGGGGGCTGGGGGGGCACCTGGGGGCACTTGGGGGCACCTGGGGGGGCTGGAGTGGGGTTTGGGGGCACCTGGGGGGGCACTGGGGGGCTGGGGGGGCACCTGGGGGCACTTAAGGGGCACCTGGGGGCACTTGGGGGGCTCGGGTGGGCTTTAGGGAGCACCTGGGGGGCACTTGGGGGCACCTGGGGGGCTGGGGGGGCACCTGGGGGGGCTGGGGTGGGCTTTAGGGGGCACCTGGGGGGCTGGAGGGGTACCTGGGGGCACTTAGGGGTACCTTGACGGGACTGGGGTGGGGTTTGGGGGCACCTGGGGGGCACCTGGGGGCACCTGGGGGTACTTAGGGGGCACCTGGGGGCACTTGGGGAGCTGGAGTGGCACCTGGGGGGCTGGGGTGGGGTTTATGGGGCACCTGGGGGGCACTTGGGGGCACCTGGGGGGCTGGAGGGGCACCTGGGGGCACTTAGGGGTACCTTGGGGGGGCTGGGGTGGGGTTTGGGGGCACCTGGGGGGCACCTGGGGGCATCTGGGGGCACTTAGGGGGCACCTGGGGGCACTTGGGGGGCTGGGGTGGGGTTTGGGGGGCACCTGGGGGCACTTAGGGGGCACCTGGGGGCACCTGGGGGCTGGGGTGGGGTTTGGGGGGCACCTGGGGGCACTTGGGGGGCACCTGGGGGGCTGGGGGGGCACCTGGGGGCACTTGGGGGCACCTGGGGGGCTGGAGGGGTACCTGGGGGCACTTAGGGGTACCTGGGGGGGACTGGGGTGGGGTTTGGGGGCACCTGGGGGGCACCTGGGGGCACCTGGGGGGCACCTGGGGGGCTGGGGGGGCACCTGGGGGGCACCTGGGGGGGTTGGAGTGGGGTTTGGGGGCACCTGGGGGGCTGGGGGGGCACCTGGGGGCACTTAGGAGGCACGAGGGGGCACCTGGGGTGCTGGGGGGGCACCTGGGGGGCACCTGGGGTGCACTTGGGGGCACCTGGGGGGGCACCTGGGGGGCACCTGGGGGCACCTGGGGGGCTGGGGGGGCACCTGGGGGCACTTGGGGGGCACCTGGGGGGCTGGGGGGGCACCTGGGGGCACTTAGGAGGCACGAGGGGGCACCTGGGGTGCTGGGGGGGCACCTGGGGGGCACCTGGGGGGCTGGGGTGGGCTTTAGGGGGCACCTGGGGGCACCTGGGGGGCACCTGGGGGGCTGGGGGGGCACCTGGGGGGCACCTGGGGGCACCTGGGGGGGCTGGAGTGGGGTTTGGGGGCACCTGGGGGGCTGGGGGGGCACCTGGGGGCACTTAAGGGGCACCTGGGGGCACTTGGGGGGCTCGGGTGGGCTTTAGGGAGCACCTGGGGGGCACTTGGGGGCACCTGGGGGGCTGGGGGGGCACCTGGGGGGGCTGGGGTGGGCTTTAGGGGGCACCTGGGGGGCACTTGGGGGCACCTGGGGGGCTGGAGGGGTACCTGGGGGCACTTAGGGGTACCTTGACGGGACTGGGGTGGGGTTTGGGGGCACCTGGGGGGCTGAGGGGGCATCTGGGGGCACTTGGGGGGCTCGGGTGGGCTTTAGGGGGCACCTGGGGGCATCTGGGGGCACTTAGGGGGCACCTGGGGGGCACCTGGGGGCACTTAGGGGGCACCTGGGGGCACCTGGGGGCTGGGGTGGGGTTTGGGGGGCACCTGGGGGGCTGAGGGGGCATCTGGGGGCACTTGGGGGGCTCGGGTGGGCTTTAGGGGGCACTTGGGGGCACCTGGGGGGGCTGGAGGGGTACCTGGGGGCACTTAGGGGTACCTTGGGAGGACTGGGGTGGGGTTTGGGGGCACCTGGGGGGCACTTAGGGGGCACCTGGGGGCACTTAGGGGGCACCTGGGGGGCTGGGGGGGACTGGGGTGGGGTTTGGGGGCACCTGGGGGGCACCTGGGGGCACTTAGGGGGCACCTGGGGGCACTTGGGGAGCTGGAGGGGCACCTGGGGGGCTGGGGTGGGGTTTATGGGGCACCTGGGGGGCACTTGGGGAGCACCTGGGGGCACCTGGGGGGGCTGGGGTGGGGTTTGGGGTCACCTGTGGCTCACCTGGGGGTCACCTGTGGGTCACTATGGGTCACCTGGGGGTCACTATGGGTCAGCCATGGGTCAGCCATGTCTCCCCTGTATCCCACCTGTATCTCCCCCGTCTCACCTGTGCCCAGGTGTGCCACCCTGACTGGCTTTGGGTCACCTGTGGCTCACTGGGGGTCACCTGTGGGTCACTATGGGTCAGCCGTGGGTCAGCCATGGGTCAGCCATGTCTCCCCTGTCCCTCACCTGTCTCACCTGTGCCCAGGTGTGCCACCCTGACCGGCTGTGGGTCACCTGTGGCTCACTGGGGGTCACCTGTGGGTCACTATGGGTCAGCCATGGGTCAGCCATGGGTCAGCCATGTCTCCCCTGTCTCTCACCTTTCCCCCCCCATCTCACCTGTGCCCAGGTGTGGTACCCTGACTGGCTGTGGCTCACTGGGGGTCACCTGTGGGTCACCTGTGGCTCACTGGGGGTCACTGGGGGTCACCTGTGGGTCACTATGGGTCACCTGTGGGTCACTGTGGGTCAGCCATGGGTCAGCCATGTCTCCCCTGTATCCCACCTGTATCTCCCCTGTCTCACCTGTGCCCAGGTGCGTTACCCCGACCGGCTGGGGGTCACCTGTGGCTCACTGGGGGTCACCTGTGGCTCACTGGGGGTCACCTGTGGGTCACTATGGGTCAGCCATGGGTCAGCCATGGGTCAGCCATGTCTCCCCTGTATCCCACTTGTATCTCCCCCGTCTCACCTGTGCCCAGGTGTGCCACCCTGAGCGGCTGGGGGTCACCTGTGGGTCACTATGGGTCACCTGTGGCTCACCTGGGGGCCACTATGGGTCAGCCATGTCTCACCTGTATCCCACCTGTATCTCACCTGTCTCACCTGTGCCCAGGTGTGCCACCCTGACTGGCTCTGGGTCACCTGTGGCTCACTGGGGGTCACCTGTGGGTCACTGGGGGTCACCTGTGGGTCACTGGGGGTCACCTGTGGGTCACTGGGGGTCAGCTATGGGTCAGCCATGTCTCCCCTGTATCCCACCTGTCTCTCACCTGTCTCGCCTGTGCCCACGTGTGCCACCCTGACCGGCTGTGGGTCACCTGTGGCTCGCTGGGGCTCACCTGTGGCTCACCTGGGGCTCACCTGTGGGTCACTATGGGTCAGCCATGGGTCAGCCATGTCTCCCCTGTCCCTCACCTGTCTCACCTGTGCCCAGGTGCGTTACCCCGACCGGCTGTGGGTCACCTGTGGCTCACTGGGGGTCACCTGTGGCTCACTATGGGTCACCTGGGGGTCACTGTGGGTCAGCCATGGGTCAGCCATGTCTCCCTGTATCCCACCTGTCTCTCACCTGTCTCACCTGTGCCCAGGTGTGCCACCCCAACTGGCTGGGGGTCACCTGTGGCTCACTGGGGGTCGCTATGGGTCACCTGGGGGTCACCTGGGGGCCACTATGGGTCAGCCTTGTCTCACCTGTATCCCACCTGTATCTCACCTGTCTCACCTGTGCCCAGGTGTGCCACCCTGACTGGCTCTGGGTCACCTGTGGCTCACTGGGGGTCACCTGTGGCTCACTGGGGGTCACCTGGGGGTCACTATGGGTCAGCCATGGGTCAGCCATGTCTCCCCTGTATCCCACCTGTCTCTCACCTGTCTCACCTGTGCCCAGGTGTGCCACCCTGACCGGCTGGGGGTCACCTGTGGCTCACTGGGGGTCACCTGTGGGTCAGCCATGGGTTACCTGTCTCTCCCCTGTCTCTCACCTGTCCCCCCCCCGTCTCACCTGTGCCCAGGTGTGCCACCCCGACCGGCTGTGGGTCACCTGTGGGTCACTGTGGGTCACCTGTGGGTCACTATGGGTCAGCCATGGGTCAGCCATGTCTCCCCTGTCCCCCACCTGTATCTCACCTGTCTCACCTGTGCCCAGGTGTGCCACCCAGACTGGCTTTGGGTCACCTGTGGCTCACTGGGGGTCACCTGTGGGTCACTATGGGTCAGCCATGGGTCAGCCATGGGTCAGCCATGGGTCAGCCATGTCTCCCCTGTATCTCCCCTGTCTCTCACCCGTCTCACCTGTGCCCAGGTGCGTTACCCCGACCGGCTGGGGGTCACCTGTGGCTCACTGGGGGTCACCTGTGGCTCACCTGGGGGTCACCTGTGGGTCACTATGGGTCAGCCATGGGTCAGCCATGTCTCCCCTGTCCCCCACCTGTATCTCACCTGTGCCCAGGTGTGCCACCCAGACCAGCTGGGGGTCACCTGTGGCTCACTGGGGGTCACCTGTGGGTCACTATGGGTCAGCCATGGGTCAGCCATGTCTCCCCTGTCTCTCACCTGTCTCACCTGTGCCCAGGTGTGCCACCCCCACTGGCTGTGGGTCACCTGTGGCTCACCTGGGGGTCACCTGTGGCTCACCTGGGGGTCACCTGGGGGTCACTATGGGTCAGCCATGGGTCAGCCATGTCTCACCTGTATCCCACCTGTATCTCACCTGTCTCACCTGTGCCCAGGTGCGTTACCCCGACTGGCTCTGGGTCACCTGTGGCTCATTGGGGGTCACCTGTGGGTCACCTGTGGGTCACTATGGGTCAGCCATGGGTCAGCCATGTCTCCCCTGTCTCTCACCTGTCTCACCTGTGCCCAGGTGTGCCACCCTGACTGGCTCTGGGTCACCTGTGGCTCACTGGGGGTCGCCTGTGGCTCACCTGGGGGTCACCTGTGGGTCACTATGGGTCAGCCATGGGTCAGCCATGGGTCAGCCATGTCTCCCCTGTATCCCACCTGTCTCTCACCTGTCTCACCTGTGCCCAGGTGTGCCACCCTGACTGGCTCTGGGTCACCTGTGGCTCACTGGGGGTCACCTGTGGCTCACCTGGGGGTCACTATGGGTCAGCCATGGGTCAGCCATGTCTCACCTGTATCCCACCTGTATCTCACCTGTCTCACCTGTGCCCAGGTGCGTTACCCCGACTGGCTCTGGGTCACCTGTGGCTCATTGGGGGTCACCTGTGGCTCACCTGTGGGTCACTATGGGTCAGCCGTGGGTCAGCCATGTCTCCCCTGTCCCTCACCTGTCTCACCTGTGCCCAGGTGCGTTACCCCGACCGGCTGACGCTGATCCGGGGGAACCACGAGAGCCGCCAGATCACGCAGGTTTACGGTTTCTACGACGAGTGCCTGCGCAAGTACGGCTCCGTCACCGTCTGGCGCTACTGCACCGAGATCTTCGACTACCTCAGCCTGTCCGCCATCATCGACGGCAAGGTGGGGGCACCTGGGGGGGCACCTGGGGGGGGAGGGCACCTGGGGGGGGGCACCTGTGGGGGAGGGTACCTGGGGGGGCACCTGGGGGGGAGGAGGCACCTGGGGAGGGGGGGGCACCTGGGGGGGGGCATCTGGGAGGGGGCACCTGGGGAGAGGGCACCTGGGGGGGCACCGGGGGGGGGGCACCTGGGGGGGAGGAGGCACCTGGGGAGGGGGGGCACCTGGGGGGGGGCATCTGGGAGGGGGCACCTGGGGAGAGGGCACCTGGGGGGGCACCGGGGGGGGCACCTGTGGGGGGGCATCTGGGAGGGGGCACCTGGGGGAGGGGGGGCACCTGGGGAGGGGGCACCTGGGGAGGGGGCACCTGGGGGGGGGCACCTGGGGAGGGGGGGCACCGGGGGGGGGCACCTGTGGGGGGGCATCTGGGAGGGGGCACCTGGGGGAGGGGGGGGCACCGGGGGGGGCACCTGGGGGGGAGGGTACCTGGGGGGGCACCTGGGGGGGGGCACCTGGGGGAGGGGGAGGCACCTTGGGGAGGAGAGGGTACACGGGGGAGGGGGGGCAACGCGGGGGGGAGGGGGCACCTGGGGGAGGGGGGGGGTACATGGGGGAGGAGTGGGACGCGGGGGGGGGGGGACACTTGGGGTGGGGGGGGCACCTGGGGGAGGACACACGAAGCACACGCCAAGGTTACACTCAGCACACGCCAAGCACATGCCAAGCTCAGGCTAAGGTCGCACTGAGCACACGCCAAGCACACGCCAAGGCCACTCTGAGCACACGCCAAGCACATGCCAAGGTTACACTGAGCACACGCCAAGCACATGCCAAGCACACGCCAAGGTTACACTGAGCACACGCCAAGCACGCACCAAGCACATGCCAAGGTTACAGTGAGCACACGCCAAGCATATGCCAAGGTTACACTGAGCACACGCCAAGCACATGCCAAGCTCAGGCCATGGTTACACTGAGCACACGCCAAGCACACGCCAAGGCCACACTGAGCACACGCCAAGCACGCACCAAGCACATGCCAAGGTTACAGTGAGCACACGCCAAGCACATGCCAAGCTCAGGCCATGGTTACACTGAGCACATGCCAAGCACACGCCAAGGCCACACTGAGCACACGCCAAGCACGCACCAAGCACATGCCAAGGTTACACTGAGCACACGCCAAGCACACACCAAGCACATGCCAAGCTCAGGCCATGGTTACACCGAGCACACGCCAAGCACACGCCAAAGCCACACTGAGCACACGCCAAGCACACGCCAAGGTTGCACCGAGCACACACCAAGGCTATGCCAAGGCCGTGCCGAGCACATGCCAAGCACATGCCAAGCTCAGGCCAAGGTTCCACTGAGCACACGCCGAGCACAGGCCGAGCACACGCCAAGGCCCCGCTAAGCGCCGCGTGTCCCCGCAGATCTTCTGTGTGCACGGGGGGCTCTCCCCCTCCATCCAGACCCTCGACCAGATCCGAACCATCGACCGGAAGCAGGAGGTGCCCCACGACGGCCCCATGTGTGACCTCCTCTGGTCCGACCCCGAGGGTACGGCCCCGCGGGACACGCCACACGCGTGTGGACACGTGTGGCGCGGGACACGCGCTCTGGCCCACGTCTGAGCCGTGGCCGAGCCGCGGGGGGTCCCCTGCGTGTCCCGTGTGTCCCCTGCGTGTCCCGTGTCCCACGTGTGTCCCGTGTCCCCTGCATGTCCCCTGCGTGTCCCGTGTGTCCCCTGCGTGTCCCGTGTGTCCCCTGCGTGTCCCGTGTCCCACGTGTGTCCCGTGTCCCCTGCATGTCCCCTGTGTGTCCCATGTGTGTCCTATGTCCTGTGTCCAAGCCGTGTGTCCCCTGCGTGTCCCGTGTGTCCCACGTGTGTCCCGTGTCCCCTGCATGTCCCTTGTGTGTCCCATGTGTGTCCTATGTCCTGTGTCTGAGCCGTGTGTCCCCTGCGTGTCCCGTGTGGCCCACGTGTGTCCCGTGTCCCACACGTGTCCCGTGTCCCCTGCATGTCCCCTGTGTGTCCCATGTGTGTTCTATGTCCTGTGTCCAAGCCGTGTGTCCCCTGCATGTCCCGTGTGTTCCCTGCGTGTCCCGTGTGTCCCACGTGTGTCCCGTGTCCCCTGCATGTCCCATGTGTGTCCTATGTCCTGTGTCCGAGCCGTGTGTCCCCTGCGTGTCCCGTGTGTCCCCTGCGTGTCCTGTGTGTCCCACACGTGTCCCGTGTCCCCTGCATGTCCCCTGTGTGTCCCATGTGTGTCCTATGTCCTGTGTCCAAGCCGTGTGTCCCCTGCGTGTCCCGTGTGTCCCACGTGTGTCCCGTGTCCCCTGCATGTCCCCTGCATGTCCCCTGTGTGTCCCATGTGTGTTCTATGTCCTGTGTCCGAGCCGTGTGTCCCCTGCGTGTCCCGTGTGACCCACACGTGTCCCGTGTCCCCTGCATGTCCCCTGTGTGTCCCATGTGTGTTCTATGTCCTGTGTCCGAGCCGTGTGTCCCCTGCGTGTCCCGTGTGGCCCACGTGTGTCCCGTGTCCCCTGTGTGTCCCATGTGTGTCCTATGTCCTGTGTCCGAGCCGTGTGTCCCCTGCGTGTCCCGTGTGTCCCCTGCGTGTCCCGTGTCCCACGTGTGTCCCGTGTCCCCTGCATGTCCCTTGTGTGTCCCATGTGTGTTCTATGTCCTGTGTCCGAGCCGTGTGTCCCCTGCGTGTCCCGTGTGTCCCACGTGTGTCCCGTGTCCCTCGTGTGTCCCGTGTCCCCTGCATGTCCCTTGTGTGGCCCATGTGTGTCCTATGTCCTGTGTCCGAGCCGTGTGTCCCCTGCGTGTCCCGTGTGTCCCACACGTGTCCCGTGTCCCCTGCATGTCCCCTGCGTGTCCCGTGTGTCCCCTGCGTGTCCCGTGTGTCCCCTGCGTGTCCCGTGTCCCACGTGTGTCCCGTGTCCCCTGCATGTCCCCTGTGTGTCCCGTGTGTCCTATGTCCTGTGTCCGAGCCGTGAGTCCCCTGCGTGTCCCGTGTGTCCCCTGCGTGTCCCGTGTCCCACGTGTGTCCCGTGTCCCCTGCATGTCCCTTGTGTGTCCCATGTGTGTCCTATGTCCTGTGTCCGAGCCGTGTGTCCCCTGCGTGTCCCGTGTGGCCCACGTGTGTCCCGTGTCCCACACGTGTCCCGTGTCCCCTGCATGTCCCCTGCATGTCCCATGTGTGTCCCATGTGTGTCCTATGTCCTGTGTCCGAGCCGTGTGTCCCCTGTCTGTCCAGTGTGTCCCACGTGTGTCCCATGTCCCACGTGTGTCCCGTGTCCCCTGCATGTCCCCTGCGTGTCCCGTGTGTCCCACGTGTGTCCCGTGTCCCCTGCATGTCCCCTGTGTGTCCCATGTGTGTCCTATGTCCTGTGTCCGAGCCGTGTGTCCCCTGCGTGTCCCGTGTGTCCCACGTGTGTCCCGTGTCCCCTGCATGTCCCCTGTGTGTCCCATGTGTGTCCTATGTCCTGTGTCCGAGCCGTGTGTCCCCTGTCTGTCCCGTGTGTCCCACGTGTGTCCCATGTCCCACGTGTGTCCCGTGTCCCCTGCATGTCCCCTGCGTGTCCCGTGTGTCCCCTGCGTGTCCCATGTCCCCTGCATGTCCCCTGTGTGTCCCATGTGTGTTCTATGTCCTGTGTCCGAGCCGTGTGTCCCCTGCGTGTCCCGTGTGTCCCCTGCGTGTCCCGTGTGTCCCCTGCGTGTCCTGTGTGTCCCACACGTGTCCCGTGTCCCCTGCATGTCCCCTGTGTGTCCCATGTGTGTCCTATGTCCTGTGTCCAAGCCGTGTGTCCCCTGCGTGTCCCGTGTGTCCCACGTGTGTCCCGTGTCCCCTGCATGTCCCCTGCATGTCCCCTGTGTGTCCCATGTGTGTTCTATGTCCTGTGTCCGAGCCGTGTGTCCCCTGCGTGTCCCGTGTGACCCACATGTGTCCCGTGTCCCCTGCATGTCCCCTGTGTGTCCCATGTGTGTCCTATGTCCTGTGTCCGAGCCGTGTGTCCCCTCGGTGTCCCGTGTGGCCCATGTGTGTCCCGTGTCCCACGTGTGTCCCATGTCCCTTGTGTGTCCCATGTGTGTCCTATGTCCTGTGTCCGAGCCGTGTGTCCCCTGCGTGTCCCGTGTGTCCCACGTGTGTCCCGTGTCCCACGTGTGTCCCATGTCCCCTGCATGTCCCTTGTGTGTCCCACATGTGTCCCGTGTCCCCTGCATGTCCCCTGTGTGTCCCATGTGTGTCCTATGTCCTGTGTCCGAGCCGTGTTTCCCCTGCGTGTCCCGTGTGGCCCACGTGTGTCCCGTGTCCCCTGTGTGTCCCATGTGTGTCCTATGTCCTGTGTCCGAGCCGTGTGTCCCCTGCGTGTCCCGTGTGGCCCACGTGTGTCCCGTGTCCCACACGTGTCCCGTGTCCCCTGCATGTCCCCTGTGTGTCCCATGTGTGTTCTATGTCCTGTGTCCAAGCCGTGTGTCCCCTGCGTGTCCCGTGTCCCTGCGTGTCCCGTGTGTCCCCTGTGTGTCCCGTGTCCCACACGTGTCCCGTGTCCCCTGCATGTCCCATGTGTGTCCTATGTCCTGTGTCCGAGCCGTGTGTCCCCTGTCTGTCCCGTGTGTCCCACGTGTGTCCCGTGTCCCACGTGTGTCCCGTGTCCCCTGCATGTCCCTTGTGTGTCCCATGTGTGTTCTATGTCCTGTGTCCGAGCCCTGTGTCCCCTGCGTGTCCCGTGTGTCCCCTGCGTGTCCCGTGTCCCCTGCATGTCCCCTGTGTGTCCCATGTGTGTTCTATGTCCTGTGTCCGAGCCGTGTGTCCCCTGCGTGTCCCGTGGGCCCACGTGTGTCCCGTGTCCCACACGTGTCCCGTGTCCCCTGCATGACCCCTGTGTGTCCCATGTGTGTCCTACGTCCTGTGTCCGAGCCATGTGTCCCCTGCGTGTCCCGTGTCCCACGTGTGTCCCATGTCCCACGTGTGTCCCATGTCCCCTGCATGTCCCCTGCGTGTCCCGTGTGTCCCCTGTGTGTCCCGTGTCCCACGTGTGTCCCGTGTCCCCTGCATGTCCCCTGTGTGTCCCATGTGTGTTCTATGTCCTGTGTCTGAGCCCTGTGTCCCCTCCGTGTCCCGTGTGGCCCACGTGTGTCCCGTGTCCCCTGTGTGTCCCATGTGTGTCCTATGTCCGAGCCGTGTGTCCCCTGCGTGTCCCACGTGTGGCCCGTGGCCCGTCTCCAAGCCGTGCGTGTCCCCTACGTGTCCCGTGTGCCCCACGTGTGTCCCATGTCCCCTGCATGTGCACGTGTGTCCTGTGTCCCCTGCATGTCCCTTGTGTCCCGCATGTCCCACGTGTGTCCCACATGTGTAGTGTCCCCTGTGTGTCCCCTGTGTCTGACACGTGTCCTGTGTGTCCCACGTGTGTCCCGTGTCTGAGCCGTGAGTCCCCCGTGTGTCCCCGTGTGTCCCGTGTGTCCCGTGTTCCACCTGTGTCCCCTGTGTGTCCCCTGTGTGTCCCCTGTGTGTCCCCTGTGTGTTCCCTGTGTCCCGTGTGCCCTGTGTGTCCCCTGTGTGTCCCCCCCGTGTGTCTCACGTGTCCCGTGTCCCAGCCGTGTGTGTCTCCTGTGTCCCTTATGCCCCACGTGTGGGCCGTGTCCAAGCCGTGTGAGTCCCTTGCGTGTCCCCTGTGTGTCCCACGTGTGTCCCATGTCCCAGCCGTGTCCCCCCAATCCATTCCATGTCCCAGCCGTGTCCATTCCATGTCCCACCCATGTCCCCCCGTGTCCCCCTGTCCCCGAGCCGTGTCCTAGCCGTGTCCGAGCTGTGTCCCCTGTCTGTTCCGTGTCCCCTCGTGTCCCCCTGTCCCCGAGCCATGTCCCCCCCGTGTCCCCCCCGTGTCCTCGAGCCGTGTCCCAGCCGTGTCCCCCATCCATTCCATGTCCCAGCTGTGTCCCCCGTCCCCAAGCCGTGTCCCAGCCGTGTCCCAGCCGTGTCCTCCCTTGTCTGTTCCGTGTCCCCCCCATGTCCCCCAGCCGTGTCCCCCATCCGTTCCGTGTCCCCCCCGCGTCCCCGAGCCGTGTCCCAGCCGTGTCCCCCATCCATTCCGTGTCCCAGCCGTGTCCCCCGTCCCCCCCAGCCGTGTCCTAGCCATGTCCCCATCCATTCCGTGTCGCAGCAGTGTCCCAGCCGTGTCCCAGCCATGTCCCCCATCCATTCCGTGTCGCAGCCGTGTCCCCATCCCCCCCACGTCCCCCCGTGTCCCCAAGCCATGTCCCAGCCGTGTTCCCCATCCATTCCGTGTCCCAGCCGTGTCCCCCTCATCCATTCCGTGTCCCCCCTGTGTCCCAGCCGTGTCCCAGCCGTGTCCCCCGTCCCCCCCGTGTCCCCCCGTGTCCCCCCGTGTCACCCAGCCATGTCCCAGCCGTGTCCCTCATCCATTCTGTGTCCCAGCCGTGTCCCAGCTGTGTCCCCCCGTCCCCCCCGTCCCCCCCAAGCCGTGTCCCAGCCGTGTCCCCTGTCCCCCCTGTGTGTCCCCCGTGTCCCCGAGCCGTGTCCCAGCCGTGTCCCCCGTCCCCCGTCCCCCCCGTCCCCCCCAAGCCGTGTCCCAGCCGTGTCCCCTGTCCCCCCTGTGTGTCCCCCGTGTCCCCGAGCCGTGTCCCAGCCGCGTCCCCTGTCCGTTCCGTGTCCCCCATCCATTCTGTGTCCCAGCCGTGTCCCAGCCGTGTCCCAGCCGTGTCCCAGCCGTGTCCCCCGTCCCCCCCGCGTCCCCCCCGTGTCCCCCCCGTGTCCCAGCCGTGTCCCAGCCGTGTCCCCCATCCATTCCGTGTCCCAGCCGTGTCCCAGCCGTGTCCCCCCATCCATTCCATGTCCCAGCCGTGTCCCCCGTCCCCCCCAGCCGTGTCCCTGCCGTGTCCCTCATCCATTCTGTGTCCCAGCCGTGTCCCAGCCGTGTCCCCCGTCCCCCCCCTCCCCCCTGAGCCGTGTCCCTGCCGTGTCCCCCATCCATTCCGTGTCCCAGCCCCAGCCATGTCCCCCCCGCGTCCCCGAGCCGTGTCCCAGCTGTGTCCCAGCTGTGTTCCCCCATCCATTCAGTGTCCCAGCCGTGTCCCCCGTCCCCAAGCCGTGTCCCAGCCGTGTCCCAGCTGTGTCCCCCCACCCATTCCGTGTCCCCCTCGTGTCACCCAGCCGTGTCCCAGCCGTGTCCCCTGTCCCCCCCGTCCCCCCCGAGCCGTGTCTCAGCCGTGTCCCCCATCCATTCTGTGTCCCAGCCGTGTCCCAGCCGTGTCCCCCATCCATTCCGTGTCCCAGCCGTGTCTCCCATCCATTCCATGTCCAGCCGTGTCCCCCATCCATTCCGTGTCCCAGCCGTGTCCCAGCCGTGTTCCCCGTCCATTCCATGTCCCAGCCGTGTCCCCCGTCCCCCCAGCCGTGTCCCAGCCGTGTCCCCCATCTATTCCATGTCCCAGCCGTGTCCCCCATCCATTCCGTGTCCCAGCCGTGTCCCAGCCGTGTCCCAGCCGTCCCCCGTCCGTTCTGTGTCCCCCCCACGTCCCCCCGTGTCCCCCAGCCATGTCCCAGCCATGTTCCCCATCCATTCCGTGTCCCAACCGTGTCCCCCTCATCCATTCCGTGTCCCCCTGTGTCCCAGCCGTGTCCCAGCCGTGTCCCCCGTCCCCCCCGTGTCCCCCCGTGTCACCCAGCCGTGTCCCAGCCGTGTCCCTCATCCATTCTGTGTCCCAGCCGTGTCCCAGCCGTGTCCAGCTGTGTCCCCCGTCCCCCCGTCCCCCCCAAGCCGTGTCCCCAGCCGTGTCCCCCATCCATTCCGTGTCCCAGCCGTGTCCCCTGTCCCCCCTGTGTGTCCCCCGTGTCCCCGAGCCGTGTCCCAGCCGCGTCCCCTGTCCGTTCCGTGTCCCCCATCCATTCTGTGTCCCAGCCATGTCCCAGCCGTGTCCCCCGTCCCCCCCGCGTCCCCCCCGTGTCCCAGCCGTGTCCCAGCCGTGTTCCCCCCATCCATTCCAAGTCCCAGCCGTGTCCCCCATCCATTCCGTGTCCCAGCCGTGTCCCCAGCCGTGTCCCTGTCCATTCCATGTCCCAGCCGTGTCCCCCCATCCATTCCGTGTCCCAGCCGTGTCCCCCCATCCATTCCATGTCCCAGCCGTGTCCCCCCATCCATTCCATGTTCCAGCCATGTCTCCCATCCATTCCATGTCCCAGCCGTGTCCCCCCATCCATTCCGTGTCCCAGCCGTGTCCCAGCCGTGTCCCCCCATCCATTCCATGTTCCAGCTGTGTCCCCCCATCCATTCCGTGTCCCAGCCGTGTCCCAGCCGTGTCCCCCCCCGTGTCCCCCCCCACGTTCCCCCAGCCGTGCCCCAGCCGTGTCCCCCCTCCCGCAGACACCACGTGGCTGGGGGGTGTCGCCGCGGGGCGCCGGGTACCTCTTTGGCAGCGACGTGGTGGCGCAGTTCAACGCCTCCAACGACATCGACATGATCTGCCCGCGCGCACCAGCTCGTCATGGAGGGCTACAAATGGCACTTCAGCGAGACGTGCTCACCGTCTGGTCGGCCCCCAACTACTGCTACAGGTGAGCACGCCGGGGACACGCTAAGGACACGCTAAGGACACGCTAAGGACACGCCAAGGGCACGCCAAGGGGCACGCCGGGGGTGCTGGGCGCTTGGGAGGGGAGCTTGGAGCTGCTGGGGGGGAGGGGCAACCGTCTGTGGTTGGGCTGGGGTTTGGTGGAGGGGGGTCCCAACATGCTAAGGAACATGCTAAGAGCACGTCAAGGCGGCATGGGGGAGGTGGGGTGGGAATGGGGGAGGTTGGAGCTGCTGGGGGGACCGGGATGGGGGTGGGAGCCTCACCCGGTTGGGCTGGGGTTGGTGGAGGGGGGTCCCAACATGCTAAGAACACACTAGGAACATGCTAAGAACAGTTAAGGTTGCGTGGGAGACATGGGTGGGGCTGTGTGTGGGGGTTGGAGCTGCTGGGTGGGCCAGAAGTGGGGTGGGCACCTCGCGTGGTTGGGCTGGGGTTGGTGGAGGGGGGTCCCCAACATGCTAAGAACATGCTAGAACATGCTAAGGCTGCATGGGGGAGATGGGGTGGGGATGTGTGGGGGGCTTGGAGCTGCTGGTAGGACTGGGATGGGGGTGGGAGCCTCACCCAGTTGGGCTGGGGTTGGTGGAGAGGGGTCCCCAACATGCTAAGAACATACTAAGAACATGTTAAGAACATGTTAAGGGACGTGTGACCCAGGGTAGGGGATGTGGGGTGGATATATGGGGGGTTGGGGCTGCTGGGGGGGCCAGAAGTGGGTGGGCACCTCGTGTGGTTGGGCTGGGGTTGGTGGAGGGGGGTCCCAACATGCTAAGAACACGCTAGGAACATGCTAAGAACATGTTAAGGCGGCATGGGGGAGGTGGGGTGGGGTTGGTGGAGGGTTGGAGCTACTGGGGGCCAGAAGTGGGGTGGGCACCGTGTGTGGTTGGGCTGGGGTTGGTGGAGGGGGGTCCAAGTTGCTAAGAAACATGCTAAGAACATGCTAAGAACATGTTAAGGTGGCGTGGGAGACATGGGGTGGGGATGTGG
>JAUMJJ010000924.1:0-21083 GCA_033556795.1 Tapera naevia | reverse complement strand
CCTGCAGCCAATCAGAAAACGGGGCGTGGCTTATCGGTCTTCCCTCGCCTCCCATTGGCTTTCACCAACTCGGCGGGCGGGGCTGGGAACACCCCTTCCCCACACTTCCGGTCCGCCACAGGTCATGTGATCAGGTGGTCAGGTGACCACAGCCGCCAGTGTCATGGCGGCGGCGCTGCTGCTGCTGCTGCTCGGGGCGGGGGCGGCGGCGGGGTGCGGGTACCAGGTGTGGGGGGCCCTGGGATGGACTGGGAGGTGCCGGGGGGATGTCACTGGGCGAGACTGGGAGCGTCCTGCAGAAAGAGGAACTGAGGGCACTGGGAGAGGCTGGAGGGATCACTGGGATGGACTGGGAGCACTAAGAGGGGTTGGGGCGGCACTGGGATGGGCAGCACTGGGAGTGCCTGAAGGGTCACTGGGAGAGACTGGGGGGCCCTGGGAAAGACTGGGAGCGTCCTGCGGAAAGAGGAACTGGGTGCACTGGGAGAGGCTGGGGGGATCACTGGAATGGACTGGGACCACTAAGGGGGTTGGGGCGTCACTGGGATGGTCTGGGAGCACGGGGTGTTTCTGAAGGGTCACTGGGAGAGACTGGGGGGGCCCTGGGAAAGACTGGGAGCATCCTGTGGAAAGAGGAACTGGGGAGCTGGGAGGCCTGGGGATGGCCTGGGGGTACTGAGCGAGGCCAGTGGCGTCACTGGGATGGACTGGGAGGGCTGGAGGGGGTGGTCACAGCCCACCCTCACCCCTTTGCTTCCCCCAAGTCGTGCCCCCCCACGCGCCCCGGTCTCCTCAACGTCCACCTGGTGCCCCACACGCACGACGACGTGGGGTGGCTCAAGACGGTCGAGCAGTACTACTATGGAGGTGGGGCCCCCCCAGACCCCCCCCTGCACCCCAACAATGACCCCCCCTGGGCCCAGAACGCGGTGCAGCATGTGGGGGTCCTGGTGCCCCCTGACCCCTCCCAGTAACCCCCCCTCCCCCCCCGTGTCCCTCCAGTCCGGAATACGGTGCAGCACGCGGGGGTCCGGTACATCCTGGACTCGGTGGTGGCGGCGCTGGTGGCCGAGCCCTCGCGCCGCTTCGTCTACGCCGAGGTCGCCTTCCTGGCGCGGTGGTGGGAGCAGCAGGACCCGGCCATGCGCCGCACCGTGCGGCACCTTGTGGAGCAGGGTACGGGGAAGGGGGGTCACGGGGGGAGTTGGGGGGTGCTGGGGGGTCCCGTGGCTTCACCCCATGGCGGGCGCAGCAGGATGAGGCCGCGCGGTGGCTGGGGCTGCGGGGTGGGGGTGCAGAGGGGGTGCAGGGGGATACGGGGTAGCACTGGGGAGGTGCAGGGAGTTCTGGGGTCCCCTTGAGGGTCTCAGGGTGCTGCTGAAGCCTCCCTGACCCCCTTGTGCTCCCCCAGGCCGCTTGGAGCTGGGGAGGGCGCTGAGGGGTCTGGGGACCTTATGGGGGGTGCAGGGGGATACAGTGGGGCACTGCGGGGGTGCAGGGGGTTCTGGGGGGTGTGGGGTCCCCTTGAGGGTCTCGGGGTGCTGCTGTGCCCCCCGTGCTCTCCCCCAGGCCGCCCAGCGCTGGTGGGGGCGCTGAGGCCTGTAGGGGTGTGCGGGTGGACACGGGAGGAGCTGGGGTGTCTGGGGGGTGCAGGAGGGTCTGGGGTCCCCCTGAGGGTGTCGGGGTGCCCCCCCAGGCCGCCTGGAGCTGGTGGGGGGGGGCTGGTGCATGAGCGACGAGGGGGCTGCGCACTACGCGCCGGCGCTGGAGCAGCTGAGCCTGGGGCGCCGGTTCCTGCGCCGTGCCCTGGGGGTCTGCGGCACCCCCCGTGTCGCCTGGCAGATCGACCCCTTCGGCCACGCCCGCCAGCTCGCCGCCATCTTCGCACAGGTGGGACCCCCATGTCCAGGGCGACCCCTCTCGTCCAGGAACCCCAACATCCCTGTCCCTCCCAACCTGAGAATCTCCCTCCCCTCCAGGACCCCCATGTCCAGGGTGATTCCCCCCTCCGGGATCCCCCACACTGGGGAACCCCACATTCAAGGCCCCCCCCCCCCCTCCCCCAAGGGACTCCCACATTCCCTCCTTCTGGCGATCCCACATCTGGGGTGACCCCCCCAGGGGACCCCCACATTCCCTCCTTCCAGGGACACCCCCCCCCTCCAGGAACCCCCATATTCTCCTTCCAAGTGTGACCCCCACGATGAGGGTGCCCCCCCACCCTTCCAGGAACGCCCATGCCGGGACGCCCCCCGCCCCCGCCACTTTGGCCACACAGGGGACCCTCACACCCAAGCTGAACCCCCCTCCCCCCTAATCCAGGCTGATTCAGGACCCCCCCCAAGCCCACACTGACCCCCCCTCTCCACACTGTCCCACTCCTCACAGATGGGGTACGATGGGCTCTTTTTGGGGCGCGTGGACCACCAGGACAAGGGGCGGCGCCAGGAGCAGCGCCAGATGGAGATGATCTGGCGCGCGGGGGGGAGCCTCGCGGCCCCCGACACCGACATCTTCACCGGTGGGAACGGGACCCCAAGTGCCCCCCGAGACCCTCCTGGGGGCTGGGGACCCCTCAGATCCCCTCAAACCCTTCCCCGGGGCTGGGGACCCCTCAGGTCCTCCCCAGGCTCTCCCATCCCCAACGTCCCCATCCCAGTTCCCCCATTCCCAATGTTGTCCCCATCCCTGACATCGTCCCTGTTCTATTCCATCCCATCCCATCCCATCCCATCCATCCCATCCCATCCCATCCCATCCCATCCCATCCCATCCCATCCCATCCCATCCCATCCCATCCCATCCCATCCCATCCCATCCATCTCCATTCTCCAACGTTGTCCCCCATCCCAGTTCTCCTGTCCCATCCCGTTCCAGATCTCCAGTCTCCAACGTTGTCTCCATCTCATCTCAACTCTTCCATCACCAACGTTGCCCCCATCCCAGTTCTCAAGTCCCCATCCCAGTTTTCCAGTCCCCGTTGTCCCCATCCCTGACATCATCCCCATCCCAGCTGTCCCATCCCAAATGTTGTCCCCATCCCATCCCAGCTCTCCCCGCCCAATCCCAGCTCTCCCATCCCATTTCTCCCACTCCAGCTCTCCCCCTCATCTGACTGGGGGGGTCTTTCCCCCCTCCCAGGGATCCTCCCCAATGTCTACAACCCCCCTCGGGGTTCTGCTGGGACCAGCTCTGCTCCGACCCCCCTGTGGTGGACGAGGACAGCGTCGAGAACAACGTGGACGCCGTCGTCTCCTCCTTCCTGAAGGTCGCCCACAGCCAGGTCGGTGCTCCCAGAGTAAGAGGAGGGGGGAGGTCCTGGAGCCCCGGGGGACCCCCCGAGCCCTGGGATTTGGGGGGTGCTGAGCTGTGTCCCCCCCAGGCCGAGCACTACCGCACCAACCACATCCTGATGACCATGGGCTCCGACTTCCACTACGAGAACGCCGCGCTCTGGTTCTCCAACATGGACAAGCTCATCGCCCACGTCAACGCGCGGGTCAGGGGGACCCCGGGACCCCACATTCCCCTCCTGCACCCCTATTTCCCCCTTATTTCTCCCCCATTTTACCCCATTGCCACCCGTGTTCCCTCCTGCACCCCGTTTCCCTCCCATTTCCCCCCATCATTCCGCTTTCCCCCATTTCCCCCGTTTCCCCCCCATTTTACCCCATTTCCACCCCTGTTCCCTCCTGCACCCCATTGTCCCCCCCATTGTCCCTCATTTCCCCCCATCCTTCCCATTCCCCCGTTTGCCCGTTTTTCCCCCCATTTACCCCCAGTTCTCTCCTGAACCTGTATTTCCCCCCATTTCCCCCCATCCTTCCCATTCCCCTCGTTTTACCCCATTTCCCCCCATTTCCTGCCCATTCCCTCCTGCACCCTTTTTTAATCCTCATTTTTTCCCCCCATTTTCCCCCTGCACCCCAATTCCCTTTGTCCCCCTTCCCCTCTGCCCCCCCAAATCCCCCTGTGACCCCCCAATTTTTCCAGCACTCTCTCTACTCCAACCCTTCCTGCCCCCCCCTCCCCGTGCCCCCCTGTGTCCCCCCACGTCTGCCCCTGTCTCTCCTCCCCACTGACCCCCCCTGACACCCCCAATTTTTCCAGCAAGCCAACGGCAGCCGCGTCCACGTCCTCTACTCCACCCCCTCGTGTTACCTCCAGGAGCTCCACCGCGCCAACCTGTCCTGGTGAGGGGACCCCGCGGGGGACAGACGGACACGGGGGGGCACCCGGGGACGCCGGGGAGGGGCCGCGGGGCAGAGGGACAGACGGACACAGCCCCCCTGCTCTTCCAGGTCGCTGAAGACGGACGATTTCTTCCCGTACGCCGACGGCCCCCACCAGTTCTGGACGGGCTATTTCAGCAGCCGCCCCGCGCTCAAGCGCTACGAGCGCCGCAGCAGCAGCTTCCTGCAGGTGGGAGGGGGGCCCTCGGGGGGATCCCCTTCCCGGATGGTGGGGATCCCCCTTCCCAGATGTTGGGGATCCCCCTTCCTGGATATCGGGGTCTCTTTCCTGGATGCTTGGGCTTCCTCTTTCCCAGATGTTGGGGTTCACCTTCTTGGTCCTGAGGTTCCCCCTTCTCGGATTTTGGGTTTCCCCTTCCCAGATGTTGGGGATCCCCCTTCCTGGATATTGGGGTCCCCTTCCCGGATGCCAGGATTCCTCCTTCCCAGATTATCAGGGTCCCTCTTCTGAAGAACCAGGATTCCCCTTCCCAGGTGTTGGGGTTTCCCTTTCTCGGATTTTGGGGTTCCCCTTCCCAGATCTTGGGGTTCCCCCATCCCTCATTTTTAGGTCACCCTTCCCAGATTTTGGGGCTTCCTCCTTTCCAGATTTCGGGGTCCCCCTTCCCAAGAACCAAGATTCCCCTTCCCAGATGCCAGGGTTCCCCGATACCAGAGCTCCCCTTTCGAGATCTCGGGGGTCTCCCCTTCCCAGATTTTGGGGCTCCCCCTTGGCAGATCTCAGGGTCCCCCTAACCCTCCCTGTCCTCCGGCAGATCTGCTCCCAGCTGGAGGCCGTGGTGGGGGTGGCGGCACGCGAGGGTCCCTACGGCTCTGGTGACAGCTCCGTGCTCCGTAAGTGACCCCCCCCAGACCCCCCGAGAGCCCCCAGGGACCCCCAACCTCCCCCAGGACGCCTCCAACCCGCCCGTGCCCCCAGGCGAGGCGGTGGCGGTGGCGCAGCACCACGACGCCGTGAGCGGCACCGCGCGCCAGGACGTGGCGGACGATTACGCGCGACAGCTGGCGGTGGGCTGGGAGCGCTGCCAGGTGGGGCCCGAACCTGCTTTGGGGTGAAAAACGGGGGTTTGGGGTACGCGGGGGGTGGGAAGGGGCACACCCAGTTTTGGGGTGAAAAAACAGGGGTTTGGAGTACGGGGGGGCAGGGCCGGTGGCTGCGGGGAACGAACACCACGGCCCTGGGGGGAACTGGGGACTGGGGGGGGTGGGGAACTGGGGCTGGAGGGGAAACGGGCTGGGGTGAGGGGGTTGGAGCCAGCTTTCCCTTTTTCCCCCTCCCGCCTTTTTCCCCCTTTTCCCCCCCTTTTTCCCCCTTTTCCCCCCTCCCCCCTTTTTCCCCCTTTTCCCCTCCCCCCTTTTTCCCCTCCCCCCTTTTTCCCTTTTTCCCCCTCCCCCCTTTTTCCCCCTCCCCCCTTTTTCCCCCTCCCCCCTTTTTCCCCTTTTTCCCCTTTTTCCCCTTTTTCCCCTTTTTCCCCTTTTTCCCCTTTTTCCCCTTTTTCCCCTTTTTCCCCTTTTTCCCCTCCCCCCTTTTTCCCCTCCCCCCTTTTTCCCCTCCCCCCTTTTTCCCCTCCCCCCTTTTTCCCCTCCCCCCTTTTTCCCCTCCCCCCTTTTTCCCTCTCCCCCCTTTTTCCCTCTTTCCCCCCTTTTTCCCCCTTTTTCCCTTCCCCCCTTTTTCCCCTCCCCCCTTTCCCCTCCCCCCCTATCTCATTCCCCCTTTTTCCTCTCCCCTTCCCACCTCCCTCCTCCCCTTCCCCCTCCCCTTTTCTCCCCTTTCCCTCCCCCTTCCCCCCCCTTTTTCTTTCCCTTCCCCTTTTCCTTTTCCCCTTCTTTCCCTCTTCCCCTTTGCTCCCTCTGTGTCCCCCAGGTCCTGGTGGCCAACGCCGTGGCCTCGCTCCGCGGCTCCAGGGAGAACCTCACCTTCTGCGACGCCCTCAACGTCAGCGCCTGCGCCCTGACCGAGGCGGCCGCCCGCGTGAGCGCCCGGGGGGTCCCCGTGAGGGCTGAGGGGGGGAAGGGCGGTGCGGGGGTTCCGCTGGGGCGGACGCCGTGTCTGTCTGTCCATCTGTCTGTCCCCCCCCTCCCAGTTCTCCGTCATCCTCTACAACCCCCTCGGCCGCCGCCTCTCCTGGCCCATCCGTTTGCCGGTCAACGGGACGTCCTACGCGGTGACGGATGCCCAGGGCCGCCCCGTGCCCAGCGAGGTGAGCCCTGCACCCCCACCCCAGCCCCCAAACCCCCCTGAAGCCCCCAGCCCCACCCCGAAGCCCCTGTTTTCCCATCCCCAGGTCGTTCCGGTCTCCAATGTCACCCGATGGCTGCGAGGCCGAGCCGGCAGCGCCGCACGGGAGCTGCTTTTCCAGGCCTCCACGCCCGCCCTGGGCTTCAGCACCTTCACCGTCACCCGGATGAGTTTTGGGGATCCCCCTGCAGCCCCTGCCCAGACCCCACACCGGTTGCAGCCTCAGGAGATACAGAATGAGGTTTGGAACCCCTGGATCCATCCCAACACCCAGTTTGTGGTCCTCCCTCCCCCAGGATTTTGTTCTCTGTAGGGGGATCCCCACGATGTTGAGCTCCCCATGGAGTCCCAGCTCCTTTGGCCCAGTTAAACCAGTCCCGGGGCGCTGGGAGGAGCTGGGGGTGCAGGATGGGGCCATCGGCCAACTCGCTGCCCTCCTGTCCCATAGCACATCCGGGCGCTTTTCGACCCCGTCACGGGGCTCCTGGAGGAGATCCAGAACCTGGACGCGGGCATCTCGCTCCCCGTCTTCCAGAGCTTCTACTGGTGAGCACTGGTGGGGCTTGGGCACCCGGTCCCTCACGCAGGACCTTCCTCTACCTCCTTTTCTTCTTCTCCTGTTCTTCCTCTCCTTTTCTTCTTCTCCTTTTCTTCTTCTTCTTCTCTTCTTCCCCTTCCCCTCCCCTCCCCTCCCCTTTTTCTTTCCCTTCCCCTCCTTCTCCTCCTCATCTTATTCTTCTCCTTCCCTTTTCTTCTCCTTCTTTTTTCTACTTTGCCTTTTTCTTCTCCTTTTTTTCTCCTTCCTCTTCCTTGCCTTCTCCCTTCCTCCTCCCTTCCTCCTCCCTTCCTCCTCCCTTCCTCCTCCCTTCCTCCTCCCTTCCTCCTCCCTTCCTCCTCCCTTCCTCCTCCCTTCCTCCTCCCTTCCTCCTCCCTTCCTCCTCCCTTCCTCCTCCCTTCCTCCTCCCTTCCTCCTCCCTTCCTCCTCCCTTCCTCCTCCCTTCCTCCTCCCTTCCTCCTCATCCCCCTCTTCCCCCTCTCCAGGTACAACTCCAGCATCGGTAACGCCGAGAGCCCCCAGGCCTCGGGCGCCTACATCTTCCGCCCCAACAGCTCCGAGCCCATCCCCGTCTCCAGCTCCAAGCGCGTCTCCACGTACCTGGTGAAGGTGGGGCCGGCGTTCCCGGGGGTGTCCCCGGGGTGCTGAGCCCCCCCATGGTGTCCTGAGCCCCCCGTGTCCCTCGCAGAACGCGCTGGTGCAGGAGCTCCACCAGAACTTCTCCTCGTGGTGCTCCCAGGTGGTGCGGCTCCGCGCGGGGCAGCCCTACCTGGAGCTCGAATGGACCGTGGGGCCCATCCCGGTGGAGTGAGTGAGGACAATGGGGGGTTGGGGGAACCCCTGGGAATGAGGGGGACCCCCAGAACCCCCTCACCTCCCACCTTCCCCAGGGATGGTTGGGGCAAGGAGATCATCAGCCGCTTCGCGACGCCGCTGCGCACGGGCGCGCGATTCTACACCGACTCCAACGGGCGGCAGATCCTGGAGCGAAGGTGGGGGGGGGGTGTGCTCACTGGGACCCCCCCAAAACCCCCTCCCTGAGACCCCCGTAACTGGCCTCTGCCTTCCCCCCGCCCCCCCAGGCGCGACTACCGGCCCACGTGGGACCTGAACCAGACGGAGCCCGTGGCGGGGAATTATTACCCCGTTAACACCCGCATCTTCATCAAGGTGAGGAGGGGGCCGGGGGCCGAGGCCGAGCTCATCACACGAGTGGCCCCTCCCTCCCTCCCTCCCTCCCTCCCTCCTTCTCTCCCTCCTCCCAGGACGAGAAGGTGCAGCTGACGGTGCTGACGGATCGATCGCAGGGCGGGAGCAGCATCTTCGACGGCTCCTTGGAGCTCATGGTGAGGGGGTGCAACGGGTGGGGGTGCAAAGGGTGGGGGTGCATACTCAAGGATGCAACAGCCAAGATGCAACCACAGGGATGCGTTGGCTGGGGTGCAATGGCTGGGATGCAACAGTCGGGATGCAATAGTGGGGATGCAACGGCAGGGATGCAATCCTGCTGGGATGCAGTAGCCAGGGCGCAAGGCCTGGGATGCAACTGTTGGGGATGCAATGACAGAGATGCAACCGTGGGGATGCAACGGCTGGGATGCAGCTTCAGAGATGCAACAGCAGGGATGCAGCCACACTGCGATGCAATGGCAAGGATGCAACCCACCAGGATGCAACAGCTGGAATGCAATGACTGGGATGCAACCACCTGGACGCAACCCGTGGGGATGCAGTGGCCAGGGTGCAGGTGCTGGGATGCAGCGGTGGGTTTGTAACTCCCCCCTTCCCCCCAGGTCCACCGCCGGCTGCTCTACGACGACAACCGCGGCGTTGCGGAGCCGCTGCTCGAACCGGGAGCCACCAAGCAGGGCCTGGTGGTTCGCGGCCGCCACCTCGTCCTCCTCGACCCCCTGGACACGGCGGCCGAGCAGCACCGGCTGCTGGCGCAGGAGCTGGTGACGGCTCCCTACGTGGTGCTGGCGGCGGGCGAGGGTCCCTCCTCCGCGGGCCGGGGGCTGCAGGAGGTGAGGAGGGGGCTGCGAGGAGGGGCTGGGGGTTGCTCTACTGCTGTGCCCCCCTCACCGTGTCCCCCCTTGGCCGCAGTTCTCGGCGCTGCGGGCGGAGCTGCCACACAACCTCCACGTCCTGACGCTGGCGGCCGGGGACGGGGACACCGTCCTCCTGCGCCTGGAGCACCAGTTCGAGCGCGGCGAGAGCGCCCGCGGCTCCCGGCCCGTCACCGTCGACCTCCTGGTGAGCCAGAGCCCTCTGGTGCACCCCCAGTCCCAGAGCCGATCCCCATTCCTGGAGCAAATCCCTATTCCCAGAACTGATCCCCGCTCCCAGTCCCTATTCCCAGAGGTGATTCCTCATCCTGATCCCCATTCCCAGAGCCAATCCTTGCTTGCAATCCCTGTTCCTGGAGCTGATCTCTGTTCCCAGAGATGTTTCGGATTCCCACGCATGATCCCCATTCCTGGAGCCAGTCCCTGCTTCCAGTCCTGGAGCTGATCCCAATCCCCCTTCCCAGAGCCGCCTGCCACTCCCAATTTCCCAGTCCTCATTTCCCTGCTCCTGATCCCGATTCCCAGAGCCAATCCTTGCTCTCAATCCCCATTCCTGGAGCCAATCCTGGATCCCAGTTCCCATTCCTGGAGTCGATCCCAGTTCCCAGAGTCAATCACGATCCTGGTTCACCAGAGCCGCTCTCTGCTCTCAGTCCCAATCCCTGCTCCCAATCCTCACTCCCGATCCCAATCCCTGATGGATTCTCCCTCTCCCAGAGCCTCTTCTCTGCCTTCTCCATCACCTCCGTGCGTGAGCTCAGCCTCGGCGCGGATTTGCCCCTCGAAGCCGTCAAACGCCTCGTTTGGACCCCAGAGACCGGTACGGGGGTGGGGAAGGGGGCCTGGGGGGGGGTGGGCTCGGGGAGTCTGGGGGGTCCTTACTCCTCTCTCCCCATTCCTGTTCTCCCAGGTCCATCCCAGCCACGTCCCAGTCCCAAACTGGACCCGCGCCGGGTGCGCCTGCAGCCCATGGAAATCCGGACCTTCCTGCTGACGGTGCAGAGGGGGCCCTGAGGAGGGGGGGCCTCAGCCCCTTTCCCCCCCAAACCCCCTCCCCCACAAAAAAAGTGCATTAAATCCCATAGGAATGTTTCTCTGGATGTGGTTTATTCGGGATCGGTGGGGGGGGTGGCGGCCGGGACCCCCCCCTCGTGGGAGTAGCGGCAGCGCGAGCCCAGGGAGCAGCTGCCCTGGGGGGGGGGAAGACAGTCAGGACCCCCCCTCCTTGCTCTGGGGGCCCCCCACCCTTATTCCAG
This sequence comes from Tapera naevia, assembly GCA_033556795.1. NCBI lineage: Eukaryota > Metazoa > Chordata > Aves > Cuculiformes > Neomorphidae > Tapera > Tapera naevia. The sequence goes on along the minus strand of JAUMJJ010000924.1, from coordinate 10,713 downwards.
GGGTTCTCCCCTTGATTCCAGACCCACTTATTCCAGGGATTCCCCCCTTGTTTCCAGACCTCCCCCTTATTCCAGGGGCTCCCCCTTATTCCAGGCCCCCCCTCACCTTATTCCAGCCCCCTCTCTTGTTCCAGGCCCCCTCCTCATTCCAGGATCCCCTTCTTTTTTTCCCAACCCCCCCTTATTCCTGGGGCTCCCTCCTTGTTCCAGGACCGCCTCCCCCCTTATTCAAGAGTCTCCTACCTAATTCACCCCCCTGCAACTTGTTCCCATCTCTCTCCCCTCATTCTGAGGTCCCCCCTCTTATTCCAGGGCTCCTCCCATTATTCCAGCCCCCCCCAATATTCCAGAGACCCCCCCTCACCTCCTTGAACCGTTTACACGGGAACTGTTTGAGGCTGGCGCCGTCCTCGCCCCGCTCCGACCGCTTGTTCTGGAGCCGCTGCCGCTTCTCCTGGAGGGAGGGGGAGATCCCACCCCTGGGAGGGGGGGTTAGGAGGGGCAGAGACCCCCCCCCCCCACCCAGAAAAGAAGAGATACCAGGAGACCCCTCCTCCCCCCACCCTGCTTTTGGGGGGTTCCTGGTAAAACTCCAGGAGGGATTGGATTGATGGGGGGTGCTGGGAGCCCAATCCTGGCACCGGACACCTGGGGAGCCCCCCTGGCAACCCCCCCGTGACCCCCCCAGCCCTTACCCGGCCTTCGCCCGGGCCTTGGGACCCCAAAAGGCTTCGGGGTTTTCCGGGAAGCGTTTGAGGCCGCGTTTCCTGGAGCTGGGGTTGGCATCAGGGTGGAGCGTGAAGGAGGCCTGGAGCCTGGGGAGGGGGGCAAAGCGGGGGGGTCAGAGGGATTTGGGGGAGCAAAGAAGGGATCAGGATCATTTGGGGAGCAAAGAAGAGCTTGGGAACGTTTGGGGGTTCAGGATCATTTCATTCGGGGGAGCAAATGGGGGATCAGGATGGTTGGGGGGGCATCGGGGTGATTTGGGGGGCTCAGGATTATTTGGGGGGAGCAGCATCATTTAATTTGGGGAGGTAAAGCGGGGCTCCGGATGATTGGGGGGCTGAGGATCATTTTGAGGGGAGCAGAGGGGATCGGGATCGTTTGAGGGGGGCAAAGGGGGGACCCAGGATCATTTGGGGGGGTCAGAATCATTTCATTTGAGGGAGCAAAGGAGGGGTCAGGGTGATTTAGGGGGGTCGGGATGATTTGTGGGGAGCAAGGAGGGGGGTGAGGGTGATCTGAGGGGGCTGGGTGATTTGGGGAGGGGGTCAGGCTGATCTGGGGGCTGGGGCTCCTTACGTGGGCTCCACGGCGAGGATCCGGCGGCCGGGCTGGTCTCCGTCAGCCGCTCGCGTTTCACCGGGTGCAGCTTGGCCTGGGGGGGGTCCAGGGGGGGAGGTTTCAGCTCAGCCCCGGTTTGGGGGGGTCCCCGGGGGGGGTCTTGCACCCCCTCCTCACCCAGCAGCGCATCAGGTCCCAGAGGGCGGCGGGCGGAGCGTCCGTCTTGACGGCGTTTTTACAGGCGTGGGAGAGGGAAACGCGGAACCCGGCGTGGAGGAGGGCGGACCTGGGGGGCATTGGGGGACACAGGAGGACATTGGGGGGACCTGGGGGAAACTGGGGGGCATGGGGGCATTGGGGGACACAGGGGGACATTGGGGGACCTGGGGGAAACTGGGGGGCATTGGGGGACACAGGGGGACATGGGGGAAACTGGGGGGCAGTGGGGGGCATTGAGGGATCTGGGGGAAACTGGGGGGCATTGGGGGGGCACGGAGGGCATTGGGGAGCATTGAGGGGACCTGGGGGAAACTGGGGGGACCTGGGAGGCATTGGGGGGCATGGAGGGCATTGGGGGGACCTGGGGGGCATTGGGGGCCATGGGGAAAATAGGGGTCACAGTGGGGACATTAGGGGGCACAAGGGGAATTTCAGGGGGCCCAGGAGAAATTGGGGGCCCGGGGTTTAAACCAGGGAAGGGCACATTACGAGGGGGTGGGTCTAGGGGCTGTAGGGGGTTGGGGGTGCCCAGTCCCCATGGGATTTGGGGTGCCTGGGGCACCCCAGCCCTGGTGAATTTGGTGTTCCCAGGGGCTGTGGGAGGGGGGTGTTGCAGGAGGTTTTGGGTCGCCCTGAGGGTTTTGGGGTGCCCCATCTGAGCTGCGGGGGGTTTGGGGTGCCCCGGGGGGTTTGGAGGTGCTGGGTTTCGGGGTGCCCCACCTGAGCTGCAGCAGGGAGGGGGTGTTGCAGTGCAAGGTGCTGCTCAGCCCGTCCAGTGTGTAATAAAGGGGGACGTCCTCGAGCTCCTGCAGAGGGGTTGGGGTCACCCCCACATCCCTGTCCCCATCCCTGTCCTGTCCTATCTCCATCCCCGTCCCCCCATCCCTTCCCCCGGGGCCCCCATCTCTTCATCCCTGTCCCATCCTGTCTCGGTTCCTGTCCCCATCCTTGATCTCCATCCCTGTCCCCAAAGGCCGGGCCCTGTCCCCCCACATCCCTGTCCCACCCCTGTCCCCCTGTCCCATCTCCACCCTTGTCTCCCATCCCTGTCCTATTTCTGGGCCCTGTCCCCCCACATCCCTGTCCCATCCCTGTCCCCCTGTCCCATCTCCACCCTTGTCTCCCATCCCTGTCCCCTCCACCCCCTTTTCCCTGTCTCCCCTGTGCCCCACCCCCCATCCCCATGGGTCCCTCTGGGGTCTCTATGAGTCCCTCTGGGGTCTCTGAGTTGCTATGGGGTCCCTCTGGGTCGCTGTGTGCCCCTGTGGGGTCTCGGTGGGTCTCTGTGGGTCCCACCCTCCCCTTCCCCCCCCCACGTGCCCCCCGTGCCCCCCGTACCTCGGCGATGACGCTGAGCACCCCGCGCATCCTCTGCTCGTTGGGGAAGCGCCCGGGGCTTCGCTCCAGCGCCGCCAGGAGCCGCGACACGAACCCCGCCTCGTGCAGGGGCTCTGCCCAGATGGGGCCGCCCAGCTGGGGGGCCAGGGGGGACACGGGGGGGTGAGGGCCGGGGGGAACACGGGGAGGGCTCAGGGAGGACAGGGAGGAGTCAGGGCTGGGGGGACGCGGCGGGTGTGAGGGTCAGGGGGACACGGAGGGGGCTCAGGGGGGACACGGCGGGGTCAAGGCTGGGGGGGGGGATACGGGGGGACAGGGAGGAGTCAGGGCTGGGGGGGGACATGTGGGGGACACACCGGGGGTCAGGGAAGGGGGGGGGGATGGGGGGAGCCGCCCACTTGGCAGGGGGATACACGGAGGTGAGGGCTGGGGGGGCCAGGGCTGGGGAGGGGCCAGGGCTGTGGGGATATTGAGGGGGGACACGAGGGGTCAGGGATGGAGATGCAGGGTCAGGGCTGGGGGGTGTCACACGGGGAGGTCGGGGGGTCCCACCTGGTGTCGGTGCTGGCAGAACTCACAGTTGGGCCCCACGGGGGGCCCCGTGGCTGCTCCGTACTTGAACCTGGAAGGGGAAAATGGGGCGGGCGGGGGGGGGGGGAAGGTGAGATTCCCCCCCCGCCATCCCAGAGCCCCCCAATCTCCCATTCCAGTCCCCAATCCCAGAGCCCTTCCCCTTTCCATCCCAGCTCCCCTTCAGCCATCACTGCCCCCCATCACTGAGCTCCCTGCAACACGACAAAGCCCCTCCCTTTGCCATCCCAGAGCCCCCCCCATCCCAGAACCCCCCGCTTCCCATCACAGAGTGTCCCCCAATAATAGAGCCCCCAATCCCCCATCCCAGTCCCCCCATCACAGAGCCCCCCCTTCCCCTTCACAGTGACCCCCATCATAAAGCCCCCCCTTCCATCACAGAGTGCCCCCCCATCACAGAGCCCCCTCTCTATCACACATTGCCCCCCCATCACAGAGCCCCCTTCCCATCAGAGTGCCCCCCGTCACAGAGCCCCCATCTTTCCCGTCACAGAGCCCTCACAGAGCCCCCTCCTCTATCACAGAGCCCCCTTTCCCTATCACACTGCCCCCCCACCACAGAGCCCCCTCCTCTATCACACAGCCCCCTTTCCCTATCACAGAGCCCCCTCCTCTATCACAGAGCCCCCCACTCCCCCTCCCGGCCCCCCCCGTACCTGCCGCCGTGCTCCGTCGCCTTCCCGAGCCGCTGCAGGTGGTGGGCGCCGCAGCCCACGCAGTGATAGACCAGCGCCTGCTTGCTGGGTTGGGGAGGGGGTCAGAGGGGGGGTGCAGCCCCCCAGCCCCCCAGCCCCCTCACGCTCCAGGTGCCCCCCCCCCCGGCCCCTCACCTGGCCGAAGCCTTCACCTTGGCCTGCCCCGTGAACACCCGCACGAAGACGCGGATGTAGAAGTCGGCGCTGAGGCAGAGCAGGGGCGCGATGACGCGCTGGTGGCAGTTGGCGCGGCTCTCCAGGCTGTGCAGGATGATCCGCAGGGCCTGGAAGGAGGAAAACGGGGAGGGGGGAATCACCCTGGGCACCCCCCCCACCCCAGGGTATCGGGGGTCCCCCCCCAGGCGCTCACCATCTCGTGGCAGAACTTGCCCTTGAGCGACACGGCGCCGTATTTGCCGTAGCAGGTCTCGGGGCTGTTCCCCGCCAGCACGGCCATGTCCGTGCAGGTGACGCAGAGCAGCCCTGCATTTGGGGAGGGGGGAGAAGGATTTGAGGGGTCGGGGAGGGGTCCCAGGCATCCAGGACACCCCTTCCCCCCCCCGCCCCCTTCCCGGGGTGCCGTTGCTCACCCCCCTCGCTCACGGCCTGCACGGCGGCGTCGAGGAAGGGCGCGGGGCTGCCGTAGGGGTCAGGTCGATGACGTCGAAGAGCTCCCTGTCCGCCCTGCTCTGGTACATCAGGGTCCTGGGGGGAGGGGGGAAAAGGGGGGGCAGAGAAATGGGGGAGGGTGCAGAGACCCACCCTGGCTCGGGGGGCGCCCACAGGGACCAGTGCCAATGCTGGGAGGGGACCCCTTGGCCTTGGGGCACAGGGACATCCCCAACCTTAGGGACCCCCCCACAACGGGAGCAGGGACCTCCCCAACCTTAGGACCCCTGAACCTTAGGGACCTCCCCCCAACCCTAGGGACCCCTGAACCTTAGGGACCCCCCCCACAACGGGAGCAGGGACCCTCCCCAACCTTAGGGACCCCTGAACCTTAGGGACCTCCCCCCAACCTTAGGGACCCCTGAACCTTAGGGACCCCCCCACAACGGAGCAGGGACCTCCCCAACCTTAGGGACCCCTGAACCTTAGGGAACCCCCACAATGGGAGCAGGGACTCCCCCCAAGCTTAGAGACCCCCCCCAAATTTAGGGACTCCCTCACCTTGGGAGCAGTGGGACTCCCCCCAACCTTAGGGACCCCTGAACCTTAGGGACCCCCCTCACCTTGGGAGCAGCAGGACCCCTCCCCAACCTTAGGGACCCTGGGACCCAGGGAAGCCCTGCCTTGGGCACAAGGACCCCCAAAGCTTGGGGCTTGGAGGGACCCCTCCCAACCTTAGGGATCCCCTCGCTTTGGAGCAGGGACCCTCCCCAAACTTAGGGACCCCCACACGCACTTTGGGACACAGCGACTGCGCCCCCCCCACCTTAGGGACTCCGTCCCACCTCGGAATGTAGGGAACAAACCCCCACATTGGGGCACAAGGACCCCCAAACCTTGGTGTGTGGAGGGACCCCCCCCAACCTCGTGACATACCCCCCACCTCCCCTCTTCAGGAGCAGGGACTCTTCCCCCCCACCCTGGGGTGCAGACACCCCCACTTTATGGACCCCCCCACCCCCTTGATGCTGCTTCCCCTGAGCTTTGGGGGGACACACCCCAAACCCCCCCAGCTGGGGCCACCGGGACCAGTCTGGGGGGGGGTCTCTCAACACCCCCCACCCCCCAGGGCCACTGGGATGTTGGGGGGGGGCCGCATCCTGCGGGTGCTTGGGGAGGGGGCGGTACCTGGCGTCGGCCATGCGGGGGGTGACCAGGGCCCCCACCCCGTTGAAGGCGACGTTGCGGCGCATGAGGGCGAGGGCGCGGGGGGCGGCGTCGTTGGCCACCACGGCCGCCAGCCCCGGCACCTCGCGGGCAAAACGCACCGAGCGGAGCCCGGAGGCTGCCAGGGCCTCCAGCACCCGCAGCCCCCCCTGGGAGAGAGAGAGGGGGGGCGGTGAGGGGGGGTCCCCAAAACCCTGCACCCCCAAACTGAGCCCCAAACGGACCCCCAAACCGACCCCCCTGTCCCTGCACCCCCAGCCCTGAGGAGCCCGGAGGCTGCCAGGGCCTCCAGCACCCGCAGCCCCCCCGGGAGAGAGGGGGTGCAGTGAGGGGGGGTCCCCAAAACCCTGCACCCCCAAACTGAGCCCCAACCAAACCCCCTGTCCCTGCACCCCTAGCCCTGCGGAGCCCGGAGGCTGCCAGGGCCTCCAGCACCTGCAGCCCCCCCCGGGAGAGAGGGGGGGGGCGGTGAGGAGGGGGTCCCCAAAACCCTGCACCCCCAAACTGAGCCCCAAACGGACCCCCAAACCGACCCCCCCGCCCCTGCACCCCGAAACTGGCCCCCTCCCCCCTCCATTGCCCCCCCTGCAGAAAGAGGTGGGGGGCACAAACGGGACCCCCCCAAACCACCAACTCCCACCCTCTGTAGATAAGGACTCGGGGGGGTGTGTGGGGGGGTGTCTACAACTGACCCCTCCCCAAACTGCCCCCCCCCTCCCTGCACCCCCAAATCCCCCCCAAACCCTTCAGCCCCCCCCTCCCCACCTCGCACACGTCCCCCGGCTTCGCCGTCCTCGTGGCCGCGGGGTCACCGGGGTCCCCATTCCTGGGGTCCCCATCCTGGGGTCCCCCTACATCCGGCTGCTCCTCCCCAGGGAGAACAACTGGAAAAGAGAAGGGGGGGACACCCCAAGAATGGCGATGGGGGGGCAAGTGGGGTACAGGAACCCCAAGAATGGGGCTGGGGGGGGTCCCAGGATGGGGACCCCAGACACAGGGATGGAGGAGTGAATGAGGGGACAGGGTGGGGGAACGAGGGGAAAAGGGGGGACAGGGTCCCCCAGGATGGGTGGGGGGGAGAACGGGGTTGAGGGGGGGGAAACGGGGAACAAGGGACCCTGGGGACAATGATGGGGGTAGGGGAGAAAAAGGGGGAGGGGCACCCCCAGGACAGAGCTGGGGGGACGAGAGGAGGGCAGGGGGCACAGGGAGGGCGCCCAGGGGAGGGGGGCAGCCGGGGGGAGTGATCGGGGGGGATCCCAAGGTTTGGGGGGGGGTCCCTTAGCACCCCCCCCCGTACCCCGGATCCCCTTGGGCTGCAACTGCAGGCGGGCGAACTCGGTCAGGACGGCACAGCTGGGGGTGGGGGGACGACAGCGTCACGGGCCTGGAGGGGGGGAGACACCCCCAAACCCCTCCAGTCCCCCTCAGACTCTCCCCCTGAGAGTCCCCCTCACCCCCTCTGACCCCCTCAACCCTCCCCAGCGTCCCCTGAGCCCCTTGGGACACCCCAAAGCCCCACCATAACCACTCCCACGAGTACACTCCTACCCCTCTGACCCCCTTGGGGCAGCTCTGACCCCCCCCATCCACCCTGAGTCCCCCCAAAGTCTCCGGGACACCCCTGAGGCCCCCCCAGACCCTCCAGACTGACTCAGAGCACCCTGGAACAGCTCAAAGCCCCCCAATATCCCCTCCCAGGACCCTCCCGACCCATCTACCCCCCCCGGAACACCCCAGAGCCCCCTCCTCACTGCCCTGAGACACCCAAGAACCCCTCACAGCCCCATTCAGGGCATCTCAGAGCCCCCTGGGACCCCCTGAGCCAGCCCAAGGTCCCCCCATAACCCCTCCCAGGACCCCCCCTCACGTCAGGTCGCGGTTGAAGCCCTGCACGGGGTTGTAGAAGACCTCGTTGCCCCCGGGGAAGATGATGGTGGCCTGGCCCTCCGTGATCAGAACCTCGCCCACCCCGGGGGGGCCCCCCGAGTCCGGGGGGGGGCGCAGCAGAACCGTTGGGGGGGTCCTCGGCCATGACGGGGGGGGCACGGCGGGGGGAGCACTGAGGGCCGGATCGGGCAAAGGTGCTGAACGCGGCTGCTGTGGGGCAAGAGAGGGGGTAAATACGGGAGGGGGGCGGTTTTGGGGGGCTCAGAGGGAGTGTGGGGGGGGTAGTGTTTGGGGGGGCAGCAGGGAGGCGGTTTTGGGGGGACTCGGAGAATGTCTGGGGGTGGTTTTGGGGCCTCAGGAGGGGCAGTTTTGGAGGGCCTGGGGGGGCGGGGGGGTTAATGCTGCCCTGGGGAAGGGGGGTGGTTATGGGGGGGGTCTTAATGCTGCGGGGGTGGGGGCGGTTTGGGGGGGCTCAGGGTTAATGCGGCCCTGGGGGGGGCTCTTTTGGAATGGGGGTGGGGGGAATTAACGCAGCCCGAGGGGAGATGGGCGATCTGGGGGAGCCTGGGGAGGGGGTGGGGGTGGTGTTAACGCGGCCCTGTGGAAGTGGGGGGAGTTTGGGGCGTCCTGGGGGGGCAGTTTTAGGGGGGGAGGGGGGGGACTGGGGGGGACCCGGGGGGGGCCCAAGTGCGGCGGGTTGAGGGGTCCTGGGGAGACAGTTCTGGGGGGGGGCGGGGGGGAGGATGTAACGCAGCCCGGGGGGGGGCAGTTTTGGGGGACCCGGGGGGGAACCCTGAGCCCAAACAGCACCGGGGGGGGGGGGTAAAGGGGGGGGTAAAGCGGGGACACCCCCCCACCTCGTGGCGCGGGACAAGGCCGGGTGCTCTAAGTCCCGCCCCTCCCCTCAAGCCCCGCCCGTTCAGGCCCCGCCCCGCCCCCGTCCCCCCCGTCCCCCCCCTCCCGCGCCCCGCCGCCCCCCCCCGCCCCGCTCACCCGCCCGCAGCGCCCCGCGCATCTCCCGCGCCGCCCCTCACTTGGGCGCCGCCATCTTGCGGCGGGGTCGGGCCCCGTCACGTGACGCGGGCGGACGGTGGCCCGCGAGGGTCAGAAAGGCTCCGCCCCGCGTCCTCCTTCTCCATGACGCGGCCGCGAGACCGGATCCCGGCAGAGCGAGGAGAAGGGGGGGCGCGCTCGGCGCTCGGCTGATCGCGCCTGCGGCGGGAGGGAGGGCGGTGCGGGGGGGGCGGCGCTCGGCGCTCGGCTGATCGCGCCTGCCGCACAATGAATGGCCGCTGAGCGCGGCGGGGACCGGGTCGGGCACCGGGAGCGGCTCCGGCAGCGGCTGCGGCCTCGGGTAATGCCGGGACCGCCCCTCGCAGCCCCTCTCGGCCTCCGGTAACGCCGGGGCCCCCCCTTTACACCCGACCCTGGCCTCCGGTAACGCGGGGAGCCCTCCCTGCCCCCGCGCCTCCCGTTCCCCGGCCTCCGGTGACGCCGGGACCCGCCCTGTACCGGCCCCGTAACTCTCCCTGGCCCCACCCCCCCGGTCTCCGGTAACGGGGAGACTCCACCCCCCTCATCATCCCCTCCTGCACCCCCGGCTTCGGGTAACGCCGGGACCTCCCCCCCGTCAACAGCCCCCTCCCCCCGTACCTGCCCGGCCTCCGGTAACGGGGAGCTCCCCCCGCCCCCCTCCCCGTAAGCCCCCTACAGCCCTTCCTTGTACTCCCCCGACCTCGAGTAACAGGGAGACCTCCCTCCCCCCGCAGCCCCCCTTCCTGCTTCCCCGGTACCGCGGGGACCCCCCCACTTCCCCCCCCGTAGTCCCCCTGACTCCGACTCCGGCCTCGGGTAACGGGAGGGCCCCCCTCCACCCGCTGTTCCTGCACCCCGGGCCTCTGGTAACGCGGGGACCCCCAAGCCCAGGACCTCCAGAGCCGTGAGCCTCCTCCGTGCCCCCACCAGTGCCCCCCACCCCCAGAGTCCCTGGGACCAGGACCCCTGCTGCACCCCTTTGGCCTCTGGTAACATGGGGACCCCCAAGCCCAGGACCTCCAAAGCCCCTGGGACCAAGGTTCCCCCTGGCCCTCCTGAACCCCCAGTACTGAGTCCCTCCCCTGTCCCCAAAGCCCCCAGGGCCCCACCCACCCCCTGTACCCACCTTTGGTAACACAGGGACCCCCTGAGACCAGGAATCCCTCTTGGGCCCCTCTTGGCTCCCACCCGAACCCCCAGTACCCAGACACCCCCCCCCCCCACTCAGGACACCCTCACCCCAGGACTCCTCCCTCGTCCCAAAGCCCCCAGGACCAAGACACCTCCTCGTACCCCCCAACTGGCCTTTGGTAACATGGGGACCCCCTGGGACCAGGATTCCCATGAACCCCCAGTACCAAGGCCCCCACCGCCCCCAAAGCCCCCAGGACCCCCTCTGTACCTCCCCAGTCTCTGGTAACACGGGGACCCCTCCCTCCCCCCCTCATTTGGGACCCGCAAAGCCCCCAGGACCAGGAGTCCCCATCAGGACCCTTTTGCCTCCCTGAACCCCCAGTACTGAGACCCCTCCGTACATCCCCCCTTGCTCCCCCAGCCTCAGGTAGCATAGAATCCCCACCACCCCCAAAGCCCCCAGGGCCAGGACTCCCCCTGGGGGATCCCGAACCCCCAGTACCAAGACTCTCGCCCCAGTACTCCCTGCTTGCCCCAAAGTCTTCAGGACCAGGAGTCCCCCTCAGGACCCTTTTGCCTCCCTGAACCCCCAGTACTGTGACACCTCCCCCTACATCCCCCCCTGCTCCCCCAGCCTCAGGCAGCGTGGGACTCCCCCCAACCCCGAGACCCCTCCCACCACCCCCAAAGC
>JAUMJJ010000923.1:0-24136 GCA_033556795.1 Tapera naevia | reverse complement strand
TGCTAAGGGGGGGTTGCTAAGGGGGGGGTTGCTAAGGGGGGGGGTTGCTAAGGGGGGGGGTTGCTAAGGGGGGGGGTTGCTAAGGGGGGGGGTTGCTAAGGGGGAGGTTGCTAGGGGGGAGGTTGCTAGGGGGGAGGTTGCTAAGGGGGGGTTGCTAAGGGGGGGTTGCTAAGGGGGGGTTGCTAAGGGGGGGTTGCTAAGGGGGGGTTGCTAAGGGGGGGGTTGCTAAGGGGGGGGTTGCTAAGGGGGGGGTTGCTAAGGGGGGAGGTTGCTAAGGGGGGGGGTTGCTAAGGGGGGGGTTGCTAAGGGGGGGGGTTGCTAAGGGGGGGGTTGCTAAGGGGGAGGTTGCTAAGGGGGGAGGTTGCTAGGGGGGAGGTTGCTAGGGGGAGGTTGCTAGGGGGGAGGTTGCTAAGGGGGGTTGCTAAGGGGGGGTTGCTAAGGGGGGTTGCTAAGGGGGGGTTGCTAAGGGGGGGGTTGCTAAGGGGGGGGTTGCTGGGGGGGTTGCTGGGGGGGGTTGCTGGGGGGGGTTGCTAAGGGGGGGGTTGCTAAGGGGGGGTTGCTAAGGGGGGGGTTGCTAAGGGGGGGGTTGCTGGGGGGGGTTGCTAGGGGGGGGTTGCTAGGGGGGGGTTGCTAAGGGGGGGTTGCTAAGGGGGGGTTGCTAAGGGGGGGGTTGCTAAGGGGGGGGTTGCTGTGGGGGGTTGCTAAGGGGGGGGTTGCTAAGGGGGGGCTATTTCTGCGTCGGGGGGGGTAGTTACCACATTGGGGGGGCTGTTTAATTTGGGGGGGGGGGTAAATTCATGGGGGGTGTTCACAGACGGGGGGTGGAGGTGGTCACTGCACCCGCGGGGGGGTTAAAGCATCCTGGGGGGTGATGGACACTGGGGGGGGGAAACTCAGGCCACGTCCTCAGCTGAACCTCTTCAGGGGATGGGGAGTCCCCCCCCCACCCCCACCCCACCATGAAAGGGGCTTGGAATTGGAGGATCTTCAAGGTCCCTTCTAACCCAACCCAACCCAACCAATCCCAACCCAACCCATCTCAACCCATCCCAACACAACCCAACCCAACCCAACCCATCTCAACCCATCCCAACCCAACCCATCCCAACCCATCCCAACCCAACCCATCCCAACCCAACCCATCTCAACCCATCCCAACCCAACCCAACCCAACCCATCCCAACCCAACCCATCTCAACCCATCCCAACCCAACCCATCCCAACCCATCCCAACCCAACCCATCCCAACCCAACCCATCCCAACCCATCCCAACCCATCCCAACCCAATCCATCTCAACCCATCCCAACCCAACCCATCCCAACCCATCCCAACCCAACCCATCCCAACCCAACCCATCCCAATCCATCTCAACCCATCCCAACCCAACCCATCCCAACCCATCCCAACCCATCCCAACCCAAACCAAACCCATCTCAACCCATCCCAACCCAATCCATCTCAACCCATCCCAACCCAACCCATCCCAACCCATCCCAACCCAAACCAACCCAACCCAATCCATCCCATCCCAACCCATCCCAACCCAATCCATCTCAACCCAACCCATCTCAACCCATCCCAACCCATCCCAACCCAAACCAAACCAACCCAATCCATCCCATCCCAACCCATCCCAACCCAACCCATCTCAACCCAACCCATCTCAACCCAACCCATCTCAACCCATCCCGACCCAATCCAACCCAACCCATTCCGACACAAACCAACCCAACCCATCCCAACCCATCCCATCCCAACCCAATCCATCTCAACCCAACCCATCCCAATCCATCCCAACCCAACCCATTCCGACACAAACCAACCCAACCCATCCCAACCCATCCCATCCCAACCCAATCCATCTCAACCCAACCCATCCCAATCCATCCCAACCCATCCCATCCCATCCCAACCCAACCCATCCCAATCCATCCCAACCCATCCCAATCCATCCCAACCCATCCCATCCCATCCCAACTCATCCCAACCCATCCCATCCCATCCCAACCCAACCCAATCCATCTCAACCCAACCCATCCCAATCCATCCCAACCCATCCCAACCCATCCCATCCCAACCCATCCCATCCCAACCCATCCCATGCCAACCCATCCCATCCCATCCCAACCCATCCCATCCCAACCCATCCCATCCCAACCCATCCCAACCCATCCTAACCCATCCCTACCCAACACAACCCAACCCATCCCATCCCAACCCATCCCTACCCAACACAACCCAACCCATCCCTACCCATCCCATCCCAACCCATCCCTACCCAACACAACCCAACCCATCCCATCCCAACCCATCCCTACCCAACACAACCCAACCCATCCCTACCCATCCCATCCCAACCCATCCCTACCCAACACAACCCAACCCATCCCATCCCAACCCATCCCTACCCAACACAACCCAACCCATCCCATCCCAACCCATCCCTACCCAACACAACCCAACCCATCCCTACCCATCCCATCCCTACCCATCCCTACCCAACACAACCCATCCCACTCCATGGTTCCACCATTCTAAGTTGGCATCAACCAGACCCCCCAGATCCCATCCCTGGTGGTGTCCAAGGCCAGGTTGGATGGAGCTTGGAGCCCCCTGACCCAGTGGGAGGTGTCCCTGAGGTGGAACTGGATTGACTTGGAGGTCCCTTCCAACCCAACCCATCCCATGGTTCCATAATTCCAACTTGGTGTCACCCAGAACCTCCAGATCCCATCCCTGGAGGTGTCCAAGGCCAGGTTGGATGGGGCTTGGAGCCCCCTGAGCCAGCGGGAGGTGTCCCTGGGGTGGAACTGGATGGGCTTTGAGGTCCCTTCCAACCCAACCCATCCCATTTCCATGATGACTTGGGGGGTGGCCCAAGACCCCAGAGATGAGGGTGGTCTCCTCAACGCCCAAGCCCATCACCTACACGTGGGGCTGATCCTGCAGCACCAGGAGGACCCAAAACCAACGGAGGGGATGGAGGGAGGCTGGGAGCCCAGAGGTGATGGTGGTGGGGGGTCACCCACCTGCAGATGATGATGAAGAACTTGAGGAGGAGCAGCACCTGCCCCAAGTTGGCTCCACCACCCTCTTCCCGTGGGAGCTGGGCCACGCATTGTCCCAACCTTTGGCTCAGCACCTGCAGGACCTCCCGTGGCAGCACCGGGATCTCAGACACCGATTCTTCTGGCCTACGATGGAGGGAACAAGAGGATGTGACCCCCACATCTCCTCCACCCACCAAACTCCACCAGAAGCTCCAGACCGGATGGTTTAAACCACAGAGAGTGGATCAGGCCCCACCCTGATGACCCCAAGATGTAGCTGGAGGTGGAACTCCATCCCAAGGAGTCTTGGGGTGCTCCTCACTTTCTGGAGGTGGCACTCCATCCCATGGAGCTCCACCACAAGGAGTCTTGGGGTGCTCCTCACCTTCTGGAGGTGGCACTCCATCCCATGGAGCCCCACCACAAGGAGTCTTGGGGTGCTCCTCACCTTCTGGAGGTGGCACTCCATCTCATGGAGCCCCACCACGAGGTGTTTTGGGGTGCTCCTCACTTTCTGGAGGTGGCACTCCATCCCATGGAGCCCCACCACAAGGAGTCTTGGGGTGCTCCTCACCTTCTGGGCTCCAGCGAGGGCAGAGCAATGATCTTCTCAAAGTTCATGACAAAGGCTTCCAGCCACTGCTGCAGGTAGGAGAGGTCCTTCTGCAAGGACAAGAAGAAGGCTGGAGCAACTGGCCAATTAGATCCCACAGAGATCACCCCCAGAGGTGCCAACCAATCAGCAGCCAGAGTAGTTAAGAACCACCCCCTCCAAAAGCCAATGGTCAATTGGTACTTGGAGGGGGTGAGAACACCTCTGGGAGGCACCAGCCAATCATGGAACCATGGGATGGGTTGGGGTGGAAGGGACCTCAAAGCCCATCCAGTTCCACCCCAGGGACACCTCCCATTGGATCAGGGGGCTCCAAGCACCATCCAATCCTGGCCTTGGACACCTCCAGGGATGGGATCTGGGGGGTCTGGTTGACACCAAGTTGGATTCATGGAACCATGGGATGGGTTGGGTTGGAAGGGACCTCAAAACCCACCCAGTTCCACCCCAGGGACACCTCCCACTGGCTCAGGGGGCTCCAAGCCCCATCCAACCTGGCCTTGGACACCTCCAGGGATGGAGCCACCACTGCTCTGGGCAACCTGGGCCAGGGCCTCCCCACCCTCACCCTCAAGAATTCCTTCCCAAGATCTCATCTCCATCTCTTCCAACTCCAAACTGGTCCCCTTTGTCCCATCACTCCAACCCCTTGGAAAAAGCCCCTCCCCAGCTTCTTGGAGACCTCCTACAGGTCCTGGGAGGTCAATGTGAGGTCTCCTTGGAGCCTTCTCCAGGCTGACCAAGCCCACCTCTCCCAGCCTGGCCTCACCCCAGAGGTTCTCCAGCCCTCCCAGCATCTCCGTGGCCTCCTCTGGCCCCGCTCCAACAGCTCCATCTCCTTCTGCTGGTGGCTCCTGGGGACCTTCTCCCCCCCCAGCACCCCAAGGCCTGATTGGGCAACCAGAGAGGCACAGCCTGTGGAGCTTCTGACCAACGAGCACCCAGAGAAGCACCCCCTGAGGACTTCTTGACCAGCAGCCAGAGAAGCACCACCTGTGGAGCTTCTGACCAATAAGCACAACCAGTAGAGCCCCTGACCAATCACCATCCAGAGCTACACAATCGCTGGACCTCCTGACCAACCAGGACAACCAATAGAGCTCCTGACCAATCATCATCCAGAGCTACACAATCTCTGGACCTCCTGACCAACCAGGACAACCAATAGAGCTCCTGACCAATCATCATCCAGAGCTACACAATCGCTGGACCTCCTGACCAACCAGGACAACCAACAGAGCTCCTGACCAATCATCATCCAGAGCTACACAATCGCTGGACCTCCTGACCAACCAGGACAAGCAATAGAGCTCCTGACCAATCATCATCCAGAGCCACGCAACCTGCGGAGCTGTTGACCAATCAGCAGCCAGGGCACCTGTCCCTGCCAGCCAATCAGCAGGCAGAGCCGGGTGGGTGGTGTCACCTCCTGGCCCAGCCCCAGCCTGGAGGTTGTGCAATGGTGGGGTTCCATCATCCCACCCTGGGGTCACCCATGGGCCCCGGCACCCCACGTGGCACCTTGGGGTGACCCCTGAGCCTGAGCACCCCACGCGGCACCTTGGGGTGACCAAAGTCCTTGAGAACCCAGTCAGCACCTTGGAGTCACCCATGTCCTAGAGCACCCCAATGTAGCACCCTGGGATGACCCACGACCCTGCTCAGCACCCTGGAGTCACCCACGTCTTAGAGCACCCCAGTGTAGAACCTTGGGGTGACCCTTGCACCTCAGGTGGCACCTCGAGGTCACCCGTGTCCTAAGCACCCAGTGTGGCACCTTGGGGTCACCCATGCCCCTGAGCACCCCAAGAAGCACCTTGGGGTGACCCCTGTCCCCATGTACCCCAATGTAGAGCCTTAGGGTGACCCCTGTCCCCAAGCACCCCATGAAGCACCCTGGGGTCACCCCTGTCCCCCTGTACCCCACAAAGCACCTTGGGGTGACCCGTGTCCCCAGGCACCCCATGCAGCACCTTGGGGTCACCCCTGTCCCTGTGCACCCCAATGTAGAGCCTTAGGGTCACCCATGTCCCCAAGCACCCCAAGAAGCACCTTGGGGTGACCCCTGTCCCCAAGCACCCCATGCAGCACCTTGGGGTGACCCCTATCCCTGTTCACCCTATGCAGCACCTTGGGGTGACCCCTGTCCCTCAGCACCCCAATGTAGATCCTTAGGGTCACCCCTGTCCCTAAGCACCCCATGCAGCACCTTGGGGTGACCCCTGTCCCCATGTACTCCATGCAGCACCCTGGGGTGAGCCACGTCCCTGTGCACCCCACAAAGCACCTCAGGGTGACCCATGCCCCAGAGCACCCCATGCAGCACCTTGGGGTCACCCATGCCCCTCAGCACCCCAATGTAGAGCCTTAGGGTGACCCCTGTCCCCAAGCACCCCATGAAGCACCCTGGGGTCACCCCTGTCCCCAAGCACCCCATGAAGCACCCTGGGGTCACCCATGCCCCTCAGCACCCCAATGTAGAGCCTTAGGGTGACCCCTGTCCCCAAGCACCCCATGAAGCACCCTGGGGTCACCCCTGTCCCTGTGCACCCCAATGTTGAGCCTTAGGGTGACCCCTGTCCCTAAGCACCCCATACAGCACCTTGGGGTGACCCGTGTCCCCTGTTCACCCCATGCAGCACCCTGGGGTGACCCCTGTCCCTCAGCACCCCAATGTAGAGCCTTAGGGTCACCCCTGTCCCCAAGCACCCCATGAAGCACCCTGGGGTCACCCCTGTCCCTCTGCATCCTATGAAGCACCCTGGGGTCACCCCTGTCCCCCTGTACCCCACGAAGCAACTTGGGGTGACCCGTGTCCCCAGGCACCCCATGCAGCACCTTGGGGTCACCCCTGTGCCTGTTCACCCCATGCAGCACCTTGGGGTGACCCATGTCCCTGTGCACCCCAATGTTGAGCCTTAGGGTGACCCTTGTCCCTAAGCACCCCATGAAGCATTTTGGGGTGACCCCTGTCCCTGTGCACCCCACAAAGCACCTCAGGGTGACCCATGTCCCCAAGCACCCCATGCAGCACCTTGGAGTCACCCATGCCCCTCAGCACCCCAATGTAGAGCCTTAGGGTGACCCCTGTCCCCAAGCACCCCATGAAGCACCCTGGGGTCACCCCTGTCCCTCTGCACCCCATACAGCACCTTGGGGTCACCCATGCCCCTCAGCACCCCAATGTAGAGCCTTAGGGTGACCCCTGTCCCCAAGCACCCCATGCAACACCTTGGGGTCACCCATGCCCCTCAGCACCCCAATGTAGAGCCTTAGGGTGACCCCTGTCCCCAAGCACCCCATGAAGCACCCTGGGGTCACCCCTGTCCCCCTGTACCCCACGAAGCACCTTGGGGTGACCCGTGTCCCCTGTTCACCCCATGCAGCACCTTGGGGTGACCCATGCCCCTCAGCACCCCAATGTAGAGCTTTAGGGTGACCCATGCCCCTCAGCACCCCATGCAGCACCCTGGGGTCACCCCTGTCCCCCTGTACCCCACGAAGCACCTTGGGGTGACCCGTGTCCCCAGGCACCCCATGCAGCACCCTGGGGTCACCCCTGTGCCTGTTCACCCCATGCAGCACCTTGGGGTGACCCATGTCCCTGTGCACCCCAATGTTGAGCCTTAGGGTGACCCTTGTCCCTAAGCACCCCATGAAGCATTTTGGGGTGACCCCTGTCCCTGTGCACCCCACAAAGCACCTTAGGGTGACCCCTGTCCCCAAGCACCCCATGAAGCACCCTGGAGTCACCCATGCCCCTCAGCACCCCAATGTAGAGCCTTAGGGTGACCCCTGTCCCCAAGCACCCCATGCAGCACCCTGGGGTCACCCCTGTCCCCCTGTACCCCACGAAGCACCTTGGGGTCACCCCTGTCCCTGTGCACCCCAATGTAGAGCCTTAGGGTGACCCCTGTCCCTAAGCACCCCATGCAGCACCTTGGGGTCACCCCTGTCCCTCAGCACCCCAATGTAGAGCCTTAGGGTGACCCATGCCCCTCAGCACCCCATGCAGCACCCTGGGGTCACCCCTGTCCCCGTGCACCCCAAAGCCTCCCCACGGGGGTCACCCATGGCCCCATGAACCCCACAGCACCCCTTTTGCCCCCACCCTGTGGTGTCCCCAGCCCACCCAAGGGCCACCCCTCTTGGGGACATCCCGTGGGGTCCCCAACCCCCTGGGGGACGCGAGGGAAGCCCCAAATCCCCCCCAAATCCCCCCCCCCCCAAGCACCCACAGCACCACCCCAACGGAGAGGACCTCCTGTTCCTCCCAACCAAAACCCCAACACCCATCTCCCACCACCCCAACGTCCCCCAGGACTTCCAGATCCCCCCAACACCCACCTCCCACCACTAAACGTCCCCCAGGACCTCCAGATCCCCCTCCTTGAGCCACCACCCATGTCCCCCCACCCCAAACCCCACCTCCCACCACCCCAACCTCCTCCAGGACTTCCAGATCCCCCCAAACCCACCTCCCACCACCCCAACGTCCCCCAGGACCTCCAGATCCCCCTCTTTGAGCCACCACCCATGTCCCCCCACCCCAAACCCCACCTCCCACCGCCCCAATGTCCTCAAAGACCTCCAAATCCCCCTCCTTGAGCCACCACCCTTGGCCCCCCACCCCAAAACCCACCTCCCACCACCCCAACCTTCTCCAGATCCCCCCTCCTTGAGCCACCACCTGTGTCCTCCCCCCAAACCCACCTTCCACCACCCCAACGTCCTCAAAGACCTCCAGATCGCCCTCCTTGAGCCACCACCCGTGTCCCCCCACCCCAAACCCCACCTCCCACCACCCCAACCTCCTCCAGATCCCCCTCCTTGAGCCACCACCTGTGTCCTCCCCCCAAACCCATCTCCCACCTCCCCAATCTCCTCCAGGACCTCCAGATCCCCCCAAAGCCCACCTCCCACCACCCCAACCTCCTCCAGATCCCCCTCCTTGAGCCACCACCCATGTCCCCCCACTCCAAACCCACCTCCCACCACCCCAACGTCCTCAAAGACCTCCAGATCGCCCTCCTTGAGCCACCACCCTTGACCCCCCACCCCAAAACCCACCTCCCACCACCCCAACCTCCTCCAGATCCCCCTCCTTGAGCCACCACCCATGTCCCCCCACCCCAAAACCCACCTCCCACCACGCCAACCTCCTCCAGGACCTCCAGATCCCCCCAAACCCACCTCCCACCACCCCAACGTCCCCCAGGACCTCCAGATCCCCCTCCTTGAGCCACCACCCGTGTCCCCCCACCCCAAACCCCACCTCCCACCGCCCCAATGTCCTCAAAGACCTCCAAATCCCCCTCCTTGAGCCACCACCCGTGTTCCCCCCCCCCCAAAACCCACCTCCCACCACCCCAACGTCCTCAAAGACCTCCAGATCCCCCTCCTTGAGCCACCACCCATGTCCCCCCACTCCAAACCCACCTCCCACCACCCCAACGTCCTCAAAGACCTCCAGATCGCCCTCCTTGAGCCACCACCCTTGACCCCCCACCCCAAAACCCACCTCCCACCACCCCAACCTCCTCCAGATCCCCCTCCTTGAGCCACCACCCTTGGCCCCCCACTCAAACCCCACCTCCCACCACCCCAGTGTCCTAAAAGACCTCCAGATCCCCCTCCTTGAGACTTCACCCATGTCCTGTCCCCCACCCCAAAACCAACCTCCCACCACTCCAACCTCCTCCAGGACCTCCAGATCCCCCCAAACCCCACCTCCCACCACCCCAATGTCCTCCAGATCCCCCCTCCTTGAGCCACCACCCGTGTTCCCCCCACCCCAAAACCCAGCTCCCACCACCCCGACATCCTCCAGATCCCCCTCCTTGAGCCACCACCCATGTCCCCCCCCCCCTAACACCCACCTCCCACCACCCCAACCTCCTCCAGGACCTCCAGATCCCCCCAACACCCACCTCCCACCACTAAACGTCCCCCAGGACCTCCAGATCCCCCTCCTTGAGCCACCACCCTTGGCCCCCCCACCCCAACACCCACCTCCCACCACCCCAACCTCCTCCAGATCCCCCTCCTTGAGCCACCACCTGTGTCCTCCCCCCAAACCCACCTCCCACCACCCCAACTTCCTCCAGGACCTCCAGATCCCCCTCCTTGAGCCACCACCCATGTCCCCCCACCCCAAACCCCACCTCCCACCACCCCAACCTCCTCCAGGACCTCCAGATCCTTCTCCTTGAGCCACCACCCTTGCTCCCCCCCACCCCAAAACCGACCTCCCACCACCCCAACCTCCTCCAGATCCCCCTCCTTGAGCCACCACCCTTGGCCCCCCACTCAAACCCCACCTCCCACCACCCCAACCTCCTCCAGGACCTCCAGATCCCCCTCCTTGAGACTTCACCCATGTCCCGTCCCCCACCCCAACACCCACCTCCCACCACCCCAACGTCCCCCAGGACCTCCAGATCCCCCCTCTTTGAGCCACCACCCTTGACCCCCCACCCCAAAACTCACCTCCCACCACCCCAACCTCCTCCAGATCCCCCTCCTTGAGCCACCACCCATGTCCCCCCACCCCAAAACCCCACCTCCCACCACCCCAACGTCCTCAAAGACCTCCAGATCGCCCTCCTTGAGCCACCACCCTTGACCTCCCACCCCCAAACCCACCTCCCACCACCCCAACGTCCTCTAGATCCCCCCTCCTTGAGCCACCACCCGTGTCCTCCCCCCCAACACCCACCTCCCACCACCCCAACGTCCCCCAGGACCTCCAGATCCCCCCAAACCCACCTCCCACCACCCCAATGTCCTCAAGGACCTCCAGATCCCCCTCCTTGAGCCACCACCCTTGGCCCCCCCACCCCAAAACCCACCTCCCACCACCCCAACCTCCTCCAGGACCTCCAGATCCCGCCAACACCCACCTCCCACCACCCCAACGTCCCCCAGGACCTTCAGATCCCCCTCTTTGAACCACCACCCTTGACCCCCCCACTCAAACCCCACCTCCCACCACCCCAACGTCCTCAAAGACCTCCAGATCCCCCTCCTTGAGCCACCACCCATGTCCCCCCACCCCAAAACCCACCTCCCACCACCCCAACCTCCTCAAAGACCTCCAGATCCCCCTCCTTGAGACTTCACCCATGTCCCGTCCCCCACCCCAAAACCAACCTCCCACCACCCCAACCTCCTCCAGATCCCCCTCCTTGAGCCACCACCCATGTCCTCCCCCCAAACCCATCTCCCACCTCCCCAATCTCCTCCAGGACCTCCAGATCCCCCCAAAGCCCACCTCCCACCACCCCAACCTCCTCCAGATCCCCCTCCTTGAGCCACCACCCATGTCTTCCCCCCCAACACCCACCTCCCACCACCCCAACGTTCTCCAGGACCTCCAGATACCCCCAAACCCCACCTCCCACCACTAAATGTCCCCCAAGACCTCCAG
Organism: Tapera naevia; assembly: GCA_033556795.1. Lineage (NCBI taxonomy): Eukaryota > Metazoa > Chordata > Aves > Cuculiformes > Neomorphidae > Tapera > Tapera naevia. The sequence goes on along the minus strand of JAUMJJ010000923.1, from coordinate 13,042 downwards.
ATCGCCCTCCTTGAGCCACCACCCTTGACCCCCCACCCCAAAACCCACCTCCCACCACCCCAACCTCCTCCAGATCCCCCCTCCTTGAGCCACCACCTGTGTCCTCCCCCCAAACCCACCTCCCACCACCCCAACGTCCCCCAGGACCTCCAGATCCCCCCAACACCCACCTCCCACCACCCCAATGTCCTCAAGGACCTCCAGATCCCCCTCCTTGAGCCACCACCCATGTCCTCCCCCCCAACACCCACCTCCCACCACCACAACCTCCTCAAAGACCTCCAGATCCCCCTCCTTGAGACTTCACCCATGTCCCGTCCCCCACCCCAAAACCCACCTCCCACCACTCCAACCTCCTCCAGGACCTCTAGATCACCCCAAACCCCACCTCCCACCACCCCAATGTCCTCTAGATCCCCCCTCCTTGAGCCACCACCCATGTCCCCCCACCCCAAAACCCAGCTCCCACCACCCCGACATCCTCCAGATCCCACTCCTTGAGACACCACCCTTGGCCCCCCACCCCAAAACCCACCTCCCACCACGCCAACCTCCTCCAGGACCTCCAGATCCCCCCAACACCCACCTCCCACCACTAAACGTCCCCCAGGACCTCCAGATCCCCCTCCTTGAGCCACCACCCTTGGCCCCCCCACCCCAAAACCCACCTCCCACCACCCCAACCTCCTCCAGGACCTCCAGATTCCCCCAAATCCCACCTCCCACCACCCCAATGTCCTCAAAGACCTCCAGATCCCCCTCCTTGAGCCACCACCCTTGGCCCCCCACTCAAACCCCACCTCCCACCACCCCAGTGTCCTCAAAGACCTCCAGATCCCCCTCCTTGAGCCACCACCCGTGTTCCCCCACCCCAACACCCACCTCCCACCACCCCAACCTCCTCCAGATCCCCCTCCTTGAGCCACCACCCGTGTCCTCCCCCCAAACCCATCTCCCACCTCCCCAATCTCCTCCAGGACCTCCAGATCCCCCCCAACACCCACCTCCCACCACCCCAACGTCCTCCAGATCCCCCTCCTCGAGCCACCACCCATGTCGTGTGTGTCTCTCCCCCCCCCCCCCCACCCAAACCCCACCTCTCCCCACCATCCCCACCCCACCCATCCAGCCAAGAGCACCTCGGAAGGGGGTTGTCCCCACACTTCCACCCCACCCCAAGACCCATCAATACCTTCTCGGTGGGGTCACCACGTCCATCCATGACCCCGGCGAGCCGGGCCAGGACGTGTTTTGGGTGTTGGGGGAGGAGTTGGTATCTTCTGGCCTCCTCCCCATCCACCACCACCACCACCACCACCACCCCCCCCCTGAGCTTCTCACCTCCTCCTCTCTTCGTTCTTGTGCAAAGCCACCAAAGAAACCACCCAAGAACATCAGGAAATGCCAAGTCACTCGCGCCCCAACGGCGCTTCCTCTCCCCCCCCCCACCTCCTTGAGGTCTTTTGGGGTGCTTTGGGTGCCCCCCCCCCCAAATCTCCTTGGGCACCCATCCAGGTGGCTCCCAGCTGGCCCAGGGATGCAAAGTGGTGGGGTCCCAACCCCTTGGACCACCAAGATGGTGGCAGGAGGTGCCACCTCCACCGTTGAGTTCAAAGTTAGGGGTTGAAGGTTCCCACCCCAAGCCCTCCCAACCCCCCGTGGTGCCCCTCCCACACCTTGCACCCCTGGAGATGACAGAGGTGCTGCCACCCCCATCGGTGCCCGGCCCAAGCCGGCTGGCAGAGCCTGTTGGGTGGCTTCTGGGCACGGGCCGGCGCCGCGGGGCCACCTGGGAAGGTTCTGCCAAGAACCTCCAACCCTTGGTGGAGCTGCCAAGAGCTCCAGATGGTGGCAAAGCCACCTGGTTGGCACCTCCAAGCATGGGGTCCCGTAGGGTGTCACCTCCTTGCCCCAGTAGGTCCTCCACAGGGCTGTGCCCACCTCATCCCATGACACCTGTCCCTCACATGACCATGCCCACCTCATGCCATGGCACTTGTCCTCCATAGGACCATGCCATGACACCTGAACCCCCACATGACCATGCCTACCCCATGCCATGGCACCTGTACCCCACATGACCATGACCACCCCATACCACACGTCCCACATGACCATGCCCACCTCATGCCATGGCACCTGTCCCTCACATGACCATGCCCACCCCATGCCACATGTCCCACATGACCATGCCCACCTCATGCCATGGCACTTGTCCTCCACATGACCATGCCCACCTGACACCTGTCCCTCACATGACCATGCCCACCCCATGCCATGGCACCTGTACCCCACATGACCATGCCCACCCCATGCCACATGTCCCACATGACCATGCCCACCTCATGCCATGGCACTTGTCCTCCACATGACCATGCCCACCTGACACCTGTCCCTCACATGACCATGCCCACCCCATGCCATGGCACCTGTACCCCACATGACCATGCCCACCCCATATCACATGTCCCCACATGACCATGCCCACCCCACAGCATGGCACCTGTCCATCATATGACCACACCATGACACCTGGCCTCCATAGGTCCATGCCCACCCATAACCACGCCCACATATGACCATGCCCACCCCATGCCATGGCACCTGTACCCCACATGACCATGCCCACCCCATGCCACACGTCCCATGACCATGCCCACCCTATGCCATGACTCCTGTCCTCCACATGACCATGCCCACCCCATGCCACCACATCCATCCCACCCCATAACCACACGTCCCACATGACCATGCCCACCCCATGCCATGACTCCTGTTCTCCATAGGACCATGCCCACCCCATACCACATGTCCCATATGACCATGCCCACCTCATACCATGACACCTGTCCCCCAGATGACCATGCCCACCATGTGCCATGACACCTCTACCCCACATGACCATGCCCACCCCATGCCACCACATCCACCCCACCCCATGCCACCTGTCCCCCACATGACCATGCCCACCCCATACCACATGTCCCCATAGGACCATGCCCACCTCATGCCATGACTCCTGTCCTCCATAGGACCATGCCCACCCCATGCCACACGTCCCATGACCATGCCCACCCCATACCATGACACCTGTCCCTCACATGACCATGCCCACCACGTGCCATGACACCTCTACCCCACATGACCATGCCCACCCCATACCACATATCCCCACATGACCATGCCCACCCCATGCCATGGCACCTGCCCCCCACATGACCATGCCCACCCCATGCCACACGTCCCATGACCATTCCCACCTCATGCCATGACTCCTGTCCTCCATAGGACCATGCCCACCCCATACCACATGTCCCATATGACCATGCCCACCTCATACCACGTCACCTCTGCCCCACATGACCATGCCCACCCCATACCACATGTCCCCCATGACCTTACCCACCCCATCCCATGACACTTCTCCTCCACATGACCATTCCCACCTCATGCCATGACTCCTGTCCTCCATAGGACCATGCCCACCCCATGCCACACGTCCCATGACCATGCCCACCCCATACCATGACACCTGCCCCCACATGACCATGCCCACCCCATACCACATGTCCCATATGACCATGCCCACCCCATGCCATGACTCCTGTCCTCCATAGGACCATGCCCACCCTATACCACATGTCCCACATGACCATGCCCACCCCATACTATGACACTTGTTCTCCACATTGCCATGCCCACCCCATGCCACGGCACCTGCCCCCCACATGACCATGCCCACCCCATACCACACATCCCATGACCATGCCCACCCCATCCCATGACACTTGTCCCTCACATGACCATGCCCACCCCATGCCATGGCACCTGTACCCCACATGACCATGCCCACCCCATATCACCTGTCCCTCACATGACCATGCCCACCTCATGCCATGACTCCTGTCCTCCATAGGACCATGCCCACCCCATGCCACATGTCCCATATGACCATGCCCACCTCATACCATGACACCTGTCCCCCAGATGACCATGCCCACCATGTGCCATGACACCTCTACCCCACATGACCATGCCCACCCCATGCCACCACATCCACCCCACCCCATGCCACCTGTCCCCCACATGACCATGCCCACCCCATACCACATGTCCCCATAGGACCATGCCCACCCCATGCCACGACTCCTGTCCTCCATAGGACCATGCCCACCCCATGCCACACGTCCCATGACCATGCCCACCCCATACCATGACACTTGTCCTCCACAGGACCATGCCCACCCCATGGCATGACACCTCTACCCCATATGACCATGCCCACCCCATATCACCTGTCCCTCACATGACCATGCCCACCCCATGCCATGGCACCTGTCCTCCATATGACCATGGCCACCCCATACCACATGTCCCATATGACCATGCCCACCCCATGCCACCACATCCACTCCACGCCATGACACCTGTCCTCCATAGGTCCATGCCCACCCTATGCCATGACTCCTGTCCTCCATACGACCATGCCCACCCCATGCCATGGCACCTGCCCCTCACATGACCATGCCCACCCCATGCCACATGACCCCCATGACCTTACCCACCCCATCCCATGACACTTGTCCTCCACAGGACCATGCCCACCTCATCCCATGACACCTGTCCCTCACATGACCATGCCCACCCCATGCCATGGCACCCATCCCCACGGCACCACGCCCACCCCCCCTTACACCCCCACCCCACCCCCACAACCCCTCCCGGAAGCCCCCCAAGACTTGTCCCACCAAAGCCATTCCCCCCCACCACGCCCACACGGGTGGTGTAGATGTTCCTCCAAGCCATCCCCACCCTGGAGGTTCCAGAAGTCCAACCCAACCGCCGAGCGCGAGCTGCGCCGCAAAATCCCATCCAATCATCTTCCAGCACCTTCTTCCACAACCCAAGCACTGATTTGCTTTGCATCGGGGCTGGAACCGGTGGGGCTCATCCCAAGGTGGTCACCACGACCACCAAGATGACCACCACCACCAAGGTGACCACCACGACCACCAAGGTGGTCACCATGACCACCAAGGTGACCACCACCACCACCAAGGTGGTCACCACGACCACCAAGATGACCACCACCAAGGTGGCCACCACCACCACCAAGGTGACCACCACCACCACCAAGGTGGTCACCATGACCACCAAGGGGCCATGACCACCACCAAGGTGGCCACCACCACCACCAAAGTGACCACCATGACCACCAAGGTGACCATCACGACCACCAAGGGGCCACCACCACCACCAAGGTGGCCACCATGACCACCAAGGGGCCACCACCACCACCAAGGTGACCACCACCACCACCATGGTGGCCACCACGACCAGCAAGGTGACCACCACCACCACCAAGGTGACCACCACCACGACCACCAAGGTGGCCACCACCACCACCAAGGTGGTCACCACCACCATCAAGGTGGCCACCACGACCACCGAAGTGACCACCATGACCACCAAGGTGGCCACCACCACCACCAAGGTGACCACCACCAAGGTGGTCACCATGACCACCAAGGTGACCACCACCACCACCAAGGTGGTCACCACCACCACCAAGGTGGCCACCACCACCACCAAGGTGGCCATCACCACCACCAAGGTGGCCATCAACACCACCAAGGTGGCCACCACCACCACCAAGGTGACAACCACTATGACCAAGGTGGCCATCATGACCACCAAGGGGCCACCACCAAGGTGGCCACCACCACCATCAAGGTGGCCACCACGACCACCGAAGTGACCACCATGACCACCAAGGTGACCACCACCACCACCAAGGGGCCACGACCACCACCAAGGTGGCCACCACCACCACCAAGGTGGCCACCATGACCACCAAGGTGACCACCACCACCACCAAGGTGGCCATCACAACCACCAAGGTGGCCACCACCACCACCAAGGTGACCACCACCACCAACAACAAGGTGGCCACCATGACCACCAAGGTGGTCACCACGACCACCAAGGTGGCCACCACCACCACCACCAAGGGGCCACCACCACCACCAAGGTGGCCACCATGACCACCACCAAGGGGCCACGACCACCACCAAGGTGGCCACCATGACCACCAAGGTGGCCACCATGACCACCAAGGTGGCCACCACGACCACCAAAGTGACCACAATGACCACCAAGGTGACCACCACCACCATCAAGGTGCCACCACCACCATCAAGGTGACCACCACCACCACCAAGGTGGCCACCATGACCACCAAGGTGGCCATCACGACCACCAAGGTGGCCATCACGACCACCAAAGTGACCACCATGACCACCAAGGTGGCCATCACAACCACCAAGGTGACAACCACCACCACCAAAGTGACCACCATGACCACCAGGGTGACCACCACCACCACCAAGGTGGCCACCACCACCATCAAGGTGGCCACCATGACCACCAAGGTGGCCACCACCACCACCAAGGTGACAACCACCATGACCAAGGCGGCCACCACCACCACCAAGTTGGCCACTACGACCACCAAAGTGACCACCATGACCACCAAGGTGGCCATCACGACCACCAAGGTGACAACCACCACCACCAAGGTGACCACCATGACCACAATGTGACAATCACCATGACCAAGGTGGCCACCACCACCACCAAGGTGGTTACCACCACCACCAAGGTGGCCATCATGACCACCAAGGGGCCACCACCACCACCAAGGTGGCCACCACCACCACCAAGGTGGCCATCACGACCATCAAGGTGGCCACCACGACCACCAAGGTGGCCACCACGACCACCAAGGTGACCACCACCACCACCAAGGTGGCCATCAACACCACCAAGGTGGCCATCACCACCACCAGCACCAAGGTGGCCACCATGACCAGCAAGGTGACCACCACCAAGGTGGTCACCATGACCGCCAAGGTGACCACCATGACCACCAAGGTGGCCACCACCACCACCAAGGTGGCCACCATGACCACCAAGGTGGCCACCACCACCACCAAGGTGGCCATCACCACCACCAGCACCAAGGTGGCCACCACGACCAGCAAGGTGACCACCACCAAGGTGGTCACCATGACCGCCAAGGTGACCACCACCACCACCAAGGTGACCACCATGACCACCAAGGTGGCCACCACCACCACCAAGGTGACCACCACCACCATCAAGGTGGCCACCACGACCACCGAAGTGACCCTGAAGATGCCTCAAGCCCAGCATTGAGCAAACTTGGGGTGCAGAAGGTGAGTTTGGGGGGGTGGACTTCAGTTTGGGGGGGGTTGGTGGGTTCCCAAGAGGACGTGGTGGGATGAGGTGACACACAAGGGTTGTCCCCATTTCTGGTGTCCTTGGCCACGGGTGGGCAGAAAGAAGCCCCCTCCCCCCCTTTAGACCCCAAAATCCTGGTTGGTGACCCCAAAATCCTGGTGGGTGACCCCAAAATCCAGGTGGGTGACCCCAAAATCCTGGTGGGTGACCCCAAATTATTGGGGGGGGGGGACACATGGTGGGGTGTCTTCTCCTCCAGGTGGGATGGGGAGGTCCTGGAGGACCCCAAGGTGGGAATGTGGGGTGGTCATGGAGGGTGGGGTGCGGTGGAGGGGTCCCAGGGGGGGGGGATAAAGAGGGGGTGAAAGATTTTGGGGTGCAGTGGGGAGAGGGGGGAAGGGGGGGGGGGTCCAGGAGAAGGTGGTGACCCCTCCCATGGTGGGAAGATGGGGAGAAGGGGGGGATTTTGGGGTGCAGGGGGGGGATTTTGGGGTGCAAAGGGGGTTCAAGGGGCACACGGTGCCCCCCCCATGGTGGGAGTATGGGGGGGGCACAGATTTTGGGGTGCAGGGGTGGGGGGTGGATTTTGGGGTGCAAGGGGGGGATTTTGGGGTGCAGGGGGGGGGATTTTGGGGTGCAAGGGGGGGATTTTGGGGTGCAGGGGGGGGGATTTTGGGGTGCAAGGGGGGGTTCAGGGGGCACACGGTGCCCCCCCCCATGGTGGGAGTATGGGGGGGGGCACAGATTTTGGGGGTGCAGGGGTGGGGGGTGGATTTTGGGGTGCAAGGGGGGGGATTTTTGGGTGCAAGGGGGGCATTTTGGGGTGCAAGGGGGGCATTTTGGGGTGCAGGGGGGGTTCAGGGGGCACACGGTGCCCCCCCCATGGTGGGAGTATGGGGGGGGGGCACAGATTTTGGGGTGCAGGGGGGATTTTGGGGTGCAAGGGGGGGATTTTTGGGGTGCAAGGGGGGGATTTTGGGTGCAAAGGGGGTTCAAGGGGCACACGGTGCCCCCCCCCATGGTGGGAGTATGGGGGGGGGGCACAGATTTTGGGGTGCAGGGGTGGGGGGGGGAATTTGGGGTGCAAGGGGGGGATTTTGGGGTGCAAAGGGGGTTCAGGGGGCACACGGTGCCCCCCCATGGTGGGAGTATGGGGGGGGCACAGATTTTGGGGTGCAAGGGGGGGGATTTTGGGGTGCAGGGGGGGGATTTTGGGGTGCAGGGGGGGGATTTTGGGGTGCAAAGGGGGTTCAGGGGGCACATGGTGCCCCCCCCCATGGTGGGAGTATGGGGGGGGCACAGATATTGGGGTGCAGGGGGGGATTTTGGGGTGCAAGGGGGGGGATTTTGGGGTGCAGGGGGGGATTTTGGGGTGCAGGGGGGGATTTTGGGGTGCAGGGGGGGTTCAGGGGGCACACGGTGCCCCCCCCATGGTGGGAGTATGGGGGGGGGCACAGATTTTGGGGTGCAGGGGTGGGGGGTGGATTTTGGGGTGCAAGGGGGGGGATTTTGGGGTGCAAGGGGGGGATTTTGGGGTGCAAAGGGGGTCCAGGGGGCACACGGTGCCCCCCCCCCATGGTGGGAGTATGGGGGGGGGGGCACAGATTTTGGGGTGCAGGGGGGGATTTTGGGGTGCAAGGGGGGGATTTTGGGGTGCAAGGGGGGTCCAGGGGGCACACGGTGCCCCCCCCCATGGTGGGAGTATGGGGGGGGGGCACAGATTTTGGGGTGCAGGGGTGGGGGGTGGATTTTGGGGTGCAAGGGGGGGGATTTTTGGGTGCAGGGGGGGATTTTGGGGTGCAAGGGGGGGGATTTTGGGGTGCAAGGGGGGTCCAGGGGGCACACGGTGCCCCCCCCCATGGTGGGAGTACGGGGGGGGGCACAGATTTTGGGGTGCAGGAGTGGGGGTGGATTTTGGGGTGCAGGGGGGGATTTTGGGGTGCAGGGGGGGGGATTTTGGGGTGCAAAGGGGGTTCAGGGGGCACATGGTGCCCCCCCCATGGTGGGAGTATGGGGGGGGGGGCACAGATTTTGGGGTGCAGGGGTGGGGGGTGGATTTTGGGGTGCAAGGGGGGGATTTTGGGGTGCAGGGGGGGATTTTGGGGTGCAGGGGGGGTTCAGGGGGCACATGGTGCCCCCCCCATGGTGGGAGTATGGAGGGGGCACAGATTTGGGGGTGCAGGGGTGGGGGGTGGATTTTGGGGTGCAGGGGGGGGATTTTGGGGTGCAAGGGGGGGGATTTTGGGGTGCAAAGGGGGTTCAGGGGGCACACGGTGCCCCCCCATGGTGGGAATATGGAGGGGGCACAGATTTTGGGGTGCAGGGGGGGATTTTGGGGTGCTGGGGGGGTCCAAGGTGGGGGTCAGGGATGTTGGGGGGCAGTGAGAGGGTGCAGGGAGGAAGTGGTGCCCCCCCCCCCCCCATATGGGGTGTGGATTTTGGGGTGCAGGGGTGGGGGGTCCCACACCCCCCCCCCCCCGGGAGGAGGACCTGAGGATATGGGGGGGGGGTCACAGAATTTGGGGTGCTGGGGGGGAATATGGGGGGGAAATATGGGAGGGGTCACAGAATTTGGGGTGCTGGGGGGGAATATGGGGGGGGTCACATAATTTGGGGTGCAGGGGGGGAATATGGGGGGGGTCAAGGGTTTTGGGGTGCTGTGAGGAGCATCCAGTGCCCCCGGGGTGGGGATGTGGGGGGGGGTCATAGAATTTGGGGTGCTGGGGGGAATATGGGGGGGAAATATGGGGGGGTCATAGAATTTGGGGTGCTGGGGGGGAATATGGGGGGGGTCAAGGGTTTTGGGTGCTGTGAGGAGCATCCAGTGCCCCCCGGGGTGGGGATGTGGGGGGGGGGTCATAGAATTTGGGGTGCTGGGGGGAATATGGGGGGGAAATATGGGGGGGTCATAGAATTTGGGGTGCTGGGGGGGAATATGGGGGGGGTCAAGGGTTTTGGGGTGCTGTGAGGGGCATCCAGTGCCCCCCGGGGTGGGGATGTGGGGGGGGGTCATAGAATTTGGGGTGCTGGGGGGAATATGGGGGGGGTCACATAATTTGGGGTGCTGGGGGGGAATATGGGGGGGGGGGTCAAGGGTTTTGGGGTGCTGTGAGGGGCATCAGTGCCCCCTGGGGTGGGGATATGGGGGGGGGGGTTACAGAATTTGGGGTACTGGGGGGGAAAATGGGGGGGGAATATGGGGGGGGTCACATAATTTGGGGTGCTGGGGGGAAAATGGGGGGGGTTCAAGGGTTTTGGGGTGCAGTGAGGGGCATCCAGTGCCCCCCAGGATGGGGATGTGGGGGGGGGGGTCATAGAATTTGGGGTGCTGGGGGGGGGAATATGGGGGAGAAATATGGGGGGGTCACAGAATTTGGGGTGCTGGGGGGGAATATGGGAGGGATCAAGGGTTTTGGGGTGCTGTGAGGGGCATCCAGTGCCCTCCGGGGTGGGGATATGGGGGGGGGTCACAGAATTTGGGGTACTGGGGGGGAAAATGGGGGGGGAATATGGGGGGGGGTCACATAATTTGGGGTGCTGGGGGGAAATGGGGGGGGTTCAAGGGTTTTGGGGTGCACTGAGGGGCATCCAGTGCCCCCCGGGGTGGGGAGATGGGGGGGGGTCAAAGCATTTGGGGTGCTGGGGGGAATATTGGGGGGGGGGAATATGGGAGGGGTCACAGAATTTGGGGTGCTGGGGGGAATATGGGGGGGGTCAAGGGTTTTGGGGTGCTGTGAGGGGCATCCAGTGCCCCCCAGGGTGGGGATATGGGGGGGGGGGTCAAAGCATTTGGGGTGCTTTGGGGGGAATATGGGGGGGGAATATGGGAGGTGACATAGAATTTGGGTGCTGGGGGGGAATATGGGGGGGGTCACAGAATTTGGGGTGCTGGGGGGAATATGGGGGGGAATATGGGAGGGGTCACAGAATTGGGGGTGCTGGGGGGAATATGGGGGGGGTCAAGGGTTTTGGGGTGCACTGAGGGGCATCCAGTGCCCCCCGGGGTGGGGATGTGTGTGGGGGGGTCACATAATTTGGGGTGCTGGGGGGAATATGGGAGGGGAATATGGGGGGGGGTCACAGAATTTGGGGTGCTGGGGGGAGAATATGGGGGGGGTCACAGAATTTGGGGTGCTGGGGGGGAATATGGGGGGAAATATGGGAGGGGTCACAGAATTTGGGGTGCTGGGGGGGAAATGGGGTGGGTCAAGGATTTTGGGGTGCAGTGAGGGGCATCCAGTGCCCCCCAGGGTGGGGATGTGGGGGGGGGGGTCATAGAATTTGGGGTGCTGGGGGGGAATATGGGGGGGGTCAAGGGTTTTGGGGTGCAGTGAGGGGCATCCAGTGCCCCCCAGGGTGGGGATATGGGGGGGGGGGGGGTCAAAGCATTTGGGGTGCTTTGGGGGGAATATGGGGGGGGAATATGGGAGGTGACATAGAATTTGGGGTGCTGGGGGGGAATATGGGGGGGGTTACAGAATTTGGGGTACTGGGGGGAATATGGGGGGGGTTCAAGGGTTTTGGGGTGCAGTGAGGGGCATCCAGTGCCCTCCGGGGTGGGGATATGGGGGGGGGTCAAAGCATTTGGGGTGCTGGGGGGATATTGGGGGGGGGAATATGGGAGGGGTCAAGGTTTTGGGGTGCAGTGAGGAGCATCCAGTGCCCCCAGGGGTGGGGAGATGGGGGGGGGGTCATGGAATTTGGGGTGCTGGGGGGAATATTGGGGGGGGAATATGGGCGGGGTCACAGAATTTGGGGTGCTGGGGGGGAATATGGGGGGGGTTCAAGGGTTTTGGGGTGCAGTGAGGGGCATCCAGTGCTCCCCGGGGTGGGGAGATGGGGGGGGGGTCAAAGCATTTGGGGTGCTGGGGGGGAATATGGGAGGGGTCACAGAATTTGGGGTGCTGGGGGGGAATATGGGGGGGTCACAGAATTTGGGGTGCTGGGGGAATATGGGGGGGGTTCAAGGGTTTTGGGGTGCTGTGAGGGGCATCCAGTGCTCCCGGGATGGGGATATGGGGGGGGGGGTCAAAGCATTTGGGGTGCTGGGGGGAATATTGGGGGGGGGAATATGGGAGGGGTCACAGAATTTGGGGTGCTGGGGGGGAATATGGGGGGGGTTCAAGGGTTTTGGGGTGCTGTGAGGGGCATCCAGTGCCCCCAGGGCGGGGATATGGGGGGGGGGGTCACAGAATTTGGGGTGCTGGGGGGGGAAAATGGGGGGGAAATATGGGGGGGGGGTCATAGAATTTGGGGTGCTGGGGGGGAATATGGGAGGGGTCAAGGGTTTTGGGGTGCTGTGAGGGCATCCAGTGCCCCCCAGGGTGGGGATATGGGGGGGGGTCACAGAATTTGGGGTGCTGGGGGGAATATGGGGGGGGTCAAGGGTTTTGAGGTGCGGTGAGGGGTGTGGGGGGGGGGGTGTCCGGAGGGACCACGATGTGGTGGGGGTGGATTTTGGGGTGCAGTGAGGGGGATGCTGAGCCGGGATGCAATGCGGGGGGGGGGGGGGGGGGAATTTGGGGTGTTGCCCCCCCCCCAGCCCCCCATCAGTGAAGGAGAAGAGGGGAGGGGTCTCCCGGGGGTGTCCGGTGCCAACCTCACCTTGGCAAAGTAGAGCATCCAGAGCTCGCAGAGCCGCTCCCGGGAAGCCATGCCGGGTCTTGCCCCGCCCCCCCCCCACCCACCCACCCAACCCCCCCCAGGCAGCACAGCCCCTCCCCCAGGTGTGGGGGGGGTGGGGGGGAGGAGAGAGCCCCACCCCCAGGTAGGGGCGGGG
>JAUMJJ010000922.1:0-69269 GCA_033556795.1 Tapera naevia | reverse complement strand
GGTATGGGTGGGGGGGTATGGGGGGGGTATGGGGGGGGTATGGGTGGGGGGGGACATGGGTGGGGGGGTATGGGTGGGGGTGTGGGTGGGTATGGGTGGGGGGGGTATGGGGGGGGGTATGGGGTGGGGGGGGGGGACATGGGGGGGGTATGGGTGGGGGGGGTATGGGTGGGGGGTATGGGTGGGGGGGGTATGGGTGGGGGGTATGGGGGGGGGGTATGGGTGGGGGGGTATGGGGGGGTATGGGTGGGGGGGGGACATGGGTGGGGGGGAGGTATGGGAGGGGGGGTATGGGGAGGGTATGGGTGGGGGGGGACATGGGTGGGGGGGGAGGTATGGGAGGGGGGGTATGGGGGGGTATGGGTGGGGGGGGGACATGGGGGGGGTATGGGTGGGGGGACATGGGTGGGGGGGGAGGTATGGGAGGGGGGGTATGGGTGGGGGTATGGGTGGGGGGGGGACATGGGGGGGGGACATGGGGGGGGTATGGGTGGGGGTATGGGTGGGGGGGGGGGACATGGGGGGGTATGGGTGGGGGGGGTATGGGTGGGGGAAGGTGTTTGGGGGGGGAGGTATGGGTGGGGGGGGCTATGGGTGGGTGGAGGGAGGGGTATGGGTGGGGGGAGGTGTTTGGGTGGGAGGGGGTATGGGTGGGAGGGGGTATGAGTGGGGGAGGTGTTTGGGGGGGTATGGGTGGGGGAGGTGTTTGGGTGGGGGGGGGTTATGGGTGGGGGGAGGTGTTTGGGGGGGGTATGAGTGGGGGGAGGTGTTTTGGTGGGGGGGGTGACACCCAGGGGTGGGGGGTGAGCAAAGGGTTTGGGGGTCATCGATGGGTGGGGGGAGATCGGGGGGGGGGAGATCAAGGGGTGGGGGGAGATGAAAGGGTTTGGGGGTCATTGATGGGTGGGGGGATCAAAGGGTGGGGGGTGATAAAGGGGGGGGAGATGAAAGGGTGGGGGGAGATGAAGGGGTGGGGGGAGATCAATGGGTGGGGGGAGATCAGGGGGCTTGGGGGTCATCAATGGGTGGGGGGAGCTCAAAGGGTGTGTGGGGGGGTCAAGGGTGGGGGGACCTCGATGGGTGGGGGGAGCTCAAAGGGTGGGGGGGGGTCAAGGGTGGGGGGGACATCAATGGGTGGGGGGGAGCTCAAAGGGTGGGGGGGGTCGAGGGTGGGGGGACCTCGATGGGTGGGGGGGGACACATCAATGGGTGGGGGGACATCAGGGGGTTTGGGGGTCATCATGGGTGGGGGGGAGCTCAAAGGGGGGGGGTCAAGGGGGGGGTCAAGGGTGAGGGACCTCGATGGGTGGGGGGAGCTCAAAGGGTGGGGGGGTCGAGGGTGGGGGGGACCTCAATGGGTGGGAGGGAGCTCAAAGGGTGGGGGGGGTCAAGGGTGGGGGGACCTCGATGGGTGGGGGGTGCTCAAAGGGTGTGGGGGGGGTCAAGGGTGGGGGGACCTCAATGGGTGGGGGGAGCTCAAAGGGTGGGGGGACATCAGGGGGTGGGGGGGGCATCAATGGGTGGGGGGACACCATGGGTGGGAGGGGTCACATCAATGGGTGGGGGGAGATCAGGGGGTGGGGGGGGTCAAGGGTGGGGGGACCTCGATGGGTGGGGGTAGCTCAAAGGGTGGGGGGCGTCAAGGGTGGGGGGAGCTCGATGGGTGGGGGGAGCTCAAAGGGTGTGGGGGGGGTCAAGGGTGGGGGGAGCTCGATGGGTGGGGGGAGCTCAAAGGGTGGGGGGGGGTCAAGGGTGGGGGGGACATCAATGGGTGGGGGGGGGACACACATCAATGGGTGGGGGGAGATCAGGGGGTGGGGGGATCAAGGGTGGGGGGACCTCGATGGGTGGGGGGAGCTCAAAGGGTGGGGGGGGTCAAGGGTGGGGGGGGCATCAATGGGTGGGGGGAGCTGAAAGGGTGGGGGGGTCAAGGGTGGGGGGACCTCGATGGGTGGGGGGAGCTCAAAGGGTGGGGGGACAAGAGGGGGTGGGGGGGACATCAATGGGTGGGGGGAGCTCAAAGGGTGGGGGGGGTCAAGGGTGGGGGGACCTCAATGGGTGGGGGGAGCTCAAAGGGTGGGGGGGGTCAAGGGTGGGGGGGGCATCAATGGGTGGGGGGACACCATGGGTGTGGGGGGGGGGGTCACATCAATGGTGGGGGGGACCTCAAAGGGTGGGGGGGGTCAAGGGTGGGGGGGTCCTCCATGAGAAGAAGGGACGTGGCGATGGGGTCCCACCAAGAACCCTGAAGGGACCCTGGGGGGTCCCTGGGGTGGGGTGGGGGGGATCTAAGGTGACCCCTGAGACCCCATCCCAGGTGTGTGACCCCCACCCACCCACCCCACCCACCCACCTCGTGTTCCCCCCCACCCAAAGGTGATCATGGTGACCGGTGACCACCCCATCACGGCCAAGGCCATCGCGGCCGCCGTGGGGATCATCTCGGAGGGCAGCGAGACCCCCGAGGAGGTGGCGGCGAGGCTGCGCCTCCCCCTCGAGCAGGTGGAGCCCAGGTGAGGTCCGGGGGGGGTGGGGGTGGGGGGGGGGGGAGGACCTCAGGGTGGGGGTTGAGGGGGACCCAGGTGAGGTGGGACCCAGGTGAGGTGGTCTGGGGGGGGCAGGTGGCCCGTGATGGCCACCACGAGGTTGGGGGAGATGGAACTCCATGGAGAACGGGGGGTTGCTGAGGGGTCCCAAGGGGTCCCAAGGGGTCCCAAGGTGTCATCCAGGTGTCCCAGGGGTGTCCCAGGTGAGGTGGGACCCAGGTGAGGTGGTCTGGGGGGGGGCAGGTGGCCCATGGTGGCCACCACGAGGTTGGGGGAGATGGAACTCCATGGAGAACAAGGGAGGATGAGGTGTCCTAAGGTGTCCCAAGGGGTCCCAAGGGGTCCCAAGGTGTCATCCAGGTGTCCCAGGGGTGTCCCAGGTGAGGTGGGACCCAGGTGAGGTGGTTTGGGGGGGGCAGGTGGCCCGTAGTGGCCACCACGAGGTTGGGGGAGATGGAACTCCATGGAGAACGGGGCAGGATGAGGTGTCCTAAGGTGTCCCAAGGGGTCCCAAGGTGTCATCCAGGTGCCCCAGGGGTGTCCCAGGTGAGGTGGAACCCAGGTGAGGTGGTCTGGGGGACGCAGGTGGCCCGTGGTGGCCACCATGAGGTTGGGGGAGATGGATCTCCATGGAGAATGGGGGTTGCTGAGGGGTCCCAAGGGGTCCCAAGGGGTCCCAAAGGGTGTCTCAGGTGTCCCAAGGTGGGATCCAGGTGTCCCAGGTGAGGTGGGACCCAGGTGAGGTGGTCTGGGGGGGGACAGGTGGTCCATGGAGGCCACCATGAGGTTGGGGGGAGATGGAACACCATGGAAAATGGGAGTTATTGAGGGGTCCCAAGGGGTCCCAAGGGGTCCCAAGGGGTATCTCAGGTGTCCCAAGGTGGGATCCAGGTGTCCCCAGGGGTGTCCCAGGTGAGGTGGGACCCAGGTGAGGTGGTTTGGGGGGGGACAGGTGGTCCATGGAGGCCACCACGAGGTTGGGGGAGATGGAACTCCATGGAGAATGGGGGTTGCTGAGGGGTCCCAAGGGGTCCCAAGGGGTCCCAAGGGGTGTCTCAGGTGTCCCAAGGTGGGATCCAGGTGTCCCCAGGGGTGTCCCAGGTGAGGTGGGACCCAGGTGAGGTGGTTTGGGGGGGACAGGTGGTCCATGGAGGCCACCACGAGGTTGGGGGAGATGGAACTCCATGGAGAATGGGGGTTGCTGAGGGGTCCCAAGGGGTCCCAAGGGGTCCAAAAGGGTGTCTCAGGTGTCCCAAGGTGGGATCCAGGTGTCCCAGGTGAGGTGGGACCCAGGTGAGGTGGTCTGGGGGGGGACAGGTGGTCCATGGAGGCCACCATGAGGTTGGGGGAGATGGAACACCATGGAAAATGGGAGTTATTGAGGGGTCCCAAGGGGTCCAAGGGGTGTCTCAGGTGTCCCAAGGTGGGATCCAGGTGCCCCCAGGGGTGTCCCAGGTGAGGTGGGACCCAGGTGAGGTGGTTTGGGGACGCAGGTGGTCCATGGTGGCCACCACGAGGTTTGGGGAGATGGAACTCCATGGAGAACAAGGGAGGATGAGGTGTCCTAAGTTGTCCCAAGGGGTCCCAAGGGGTCCCAAGGTGTCATCCAGGTGCCCCCAGGGGTGTCCCAGGTGAGGTGGGACCCAGGTGAGGTGGTCTGGGGGGGCAGGTGGCCCATGGTGGCCACACGAGGTTGGGGGAGATGGAACTCCATGGAGAACAAGGGTTGCTGAGGGGTCCCAAGGGGTCCCAAGGGGTCCCAAGGTGTCATCCAGGTGTCCCAGGGGTGTCCCAGGTGAGGTGGGACCCAGGTGAGGTGGTTGGGGGGGGGCAGGTGGCCCATGGTGGCCACCACGAGGTTGGGGGAGATGGATCTCCATGGAGAACGGGGGGTTGCTGAGGGGTCCCAAGGGGTCCTAAGGGGTCCCAAGGGGTCCCAAGAGGTGTCTCAGGTGTCCCAAGGTGGGATCCAGGTGTCCCAGGTGAGGTGGGACCCAGGTGAGGTGGTCTGGGGGGGGACAGGTGGTCATGGAGGCCACCACGAGGTTGGGGGAGATGGAACACCATGGAAAATGGGGGTTATTGAGGGGTCCCAAGGGGTCCCAAGGGGTCCCAAGGGGTGTCTCAGGTGTCCCAAGGTGGGATCCAGGTGTCCCAGGGGTGTCCCAGGTGAGGTGGGACCCAGGTGAGGTGGTCTGTGGGGGCAGGTGGTCCATGGTGGCCACCACGAGGTTGGGGGAGATGGAACTCCATGGAGAACAAGGGAGGTTGAGGTGTCCCAAGGTGTCCCAAGGGGTCCAAGGTGTCCCAAGGGGTGTCTCAGGGGTCCCAAGGTGGGGTCCAGGTGTCCCAGGGGTGTCCCAGGTGAGGTGGGACCCAGGTGAGGTGGTTTGGGGGGGACAGGTGGCCCATGGAGGCCACCATGAGGTTGGGGGAGATGGATCTCCATGGAGAACAAGGGAGGTTGAGGTGTCCCAAGGTTTCCCAAAGGGGTCCCAAGGTGTCCCCAGGGGTGTCCCAGGTGTCCCAGGTGAGGTGGACCCCAGGTGTCTCCTCTGTCCCCACCCAGGCAGGCCCGGGCGCGGGTGGTGACGGGGGCGGAGCTTGCGGCCATGGCCCCGGGGGCTCTCGAAGGTCTTCTCCGAGCCCACCCCGAGATGGTCTTCGCGAGGACTTCGCCGCAGCAGAAACTCGTGATCGTGGAGAGCTGCCAACGGCTGGTGGGGACCTCGGGGAAGGTCCTCCTGGGGCCACCATGGTTGGGATGGGGATGGTCCTCCAGGTGCCACCATGGTTGGGATGGTCGTGGTCCTCATGTCCACAAGAGGCCACCATGGAGGGGATGGGGAAGGTCTTCGAGGGACACCATGGGGAGGAGGGGGAAGGTCCTCCAGGGGCCACCATGGTTGGGATGGGGATGGTCCTCGAGGTGCCACCATGGTTGGGATGGTCATAGTCTTGTGTCCACAAGAGGCCACCATGGAGGGGATGGGAATGGTCTTCAAGGGACACCATGGGGAGGTGGGGAAGGTCCTCCAGGGTCCCCCATGGTTGGGATGGGGATGGTCCTCAAGGTGCCACCATGGCTGGGATGGGGATGATCTCAAGATGACACCATGGTTGGGATGGTCATGGTCCTCATGTCCCCAAGAGGCCACCATGGAGGGGATGGGGAAGGTCTTGAAGGGACACCATGGGGAGGAGGGGAAGGTCCTCCAGGGTCCACCATGGTAGGGATGGGGATGATCTCAAGGTGCCACCATGGCTGGGATGGTCGTGGTCCTCGTGTCCCCAAGAGGCCACCATGGACAGGACAGGGATGGTCTTCAAGGGACACCATGAGGAGGAGGTTATGGTCCTCCAGGTGCCACCATGGTTGGGATGGGGATGGTCCTCGAGGTGCCACCATGGTTGGGATGGTGAAGATCTCCAATGGGGCATCACGGGGGGGGGTGGTGAAGGTCCTTGAGATGCCACCACTGGGAGAGGTGGGGATGGTCCTCCAGGTGCCACCATGGTTGGGATGGGGATGATCTCAAGGTGCCACCATGGTTGGGATGGTCGTGGTCCTCATGTCCACAAGAGGCCACCATGGAGGGGATGGGGAAGGTCTTCAAGGGACACCATGGGGAGGAGGGGAAGGTCCTCCAGGGTCCACCATGGTTGGGTTGGTGAAGATCTCCAATGGGGCATCATGGGGGAAGGGGGGGGGGGGAAGGTCCTTGAGATGCCACCACTGGGAAGGGTGGGGATGGTCCTCCAGGGTCCCCCATGGTTGGGATGGGGATGGTCCTCAAGGTGCCACCATGGTTGGGATGATCATAGTCTTGTGTCCACAAGAGGCCACCATGGAGGGGATGGGGAAGGTCTGCAAGGGACACCATGGGGAGGAGGGGAAGGTCCTCCTGGGGCCACCATGGTTGGGATGGGGATGATCTCAAGGTGCCACCATGGTTGGGATGGTCGTGGTCCTCGTGTCCCCAAGAGGCCACCATGGACAGGACAGGGATGGTCTTCAAGGGACACCATGAGGAGGAGGGGAAGGTCCTCCAGGGTCACCATGGTTGGGATGGTGAAGATCTCCAATGGGGCATCACGGGGGGGGGGTGGTGAAGGTCCTTGAGATGCCACCACTGGGAGGGGTGGGGAAGGTCCTCAAAGTGCCACCATGGTTGGGATGGGGATGGTCCTCCAGGTGCCACCATGGTTGGGTTGGTGAAGATCTCCAATGGGGCATCATGGGGGAAGGGGGGGGGGGGGGGGAAGGTCCTTGAGATGCCACCACTGGGAGAGGTGGGGAAGGTCCTCCAGGGGCCACCATGGGGACAATGGGGATGATCTCAAGGTTGGGATGGTCATGGTCCTCATGTCCCCAAGAGGCCACCATGGAGGGGATGGGGAAGGTCTTCAAGGGACACCATGGAGGGGATGGGGAAGGTCCTCCAGGTGCCACCATGGGGAGGGTGGGGAAGGTCCCCAAGGTGCCACCATGGGGCCAATGGGGATGATCTGAAGGTGCCACCACGATGGGGATGGGGTTGGTCTCAAGGTGCCACCGTGGTTGTGATGGTGAAGGTCCCCAGGGTGCCACCACGAGGACGATGAGGATGATCTCAAGGTGGCGCCATGATTAGGATGGTGAAGGTCCCCGAGAGGCCACCATGGGGAGGTTGGGGATGATCTCAAGGTGCCACCATGGGGGGTTGGAGAAGGTCCCCAAGAAGCCACCATGGAGGGGTTTGGAGAAGGTCGCCAAGGTGCCACCACGGGGAGGTTGGGGATGATCTCAAGGTGCCACCATGGGGGGTTGGAGAAGGTCCCCAAGAGGCCACCATGGGGAGGTTGGGGATGATCTCAAGGTGCCACCATGGGGGGTTGGAGAAGGTCCCCAAGAGGCCACCACGGGGAGGTTGGGGATGATCTCAAGGTGCCACCATGGGGGGTTGGAGAAGGTCCCCAAGAGGCCACCATGGGGGGTTCTTGAAGGTCCCCAAGGTGCCACCACGAGGAGGTTGGGGATGATCTCAAGGTGCCACCATGGGGGGTCGGAGAAGGTCCCCAAGAGGCCACCATGGGGAGGTTGGGGATGATCTCAAGGTGCCACCATGGGGGGTCGGAGAAGGTCCCCAAGAAGCCACCATGGGGGAGGTCAGAGAAGGTCCCCAAGGTGCCACCATGGGGAGGTTGGGGATGATCTCGAGGTACCACCACATTATGATGGAGAAGGTCCCCAAGAGGCCACCATGGGGGGGTTTGAGAAGGTCCCCAAGGTGCCCCCACGAGGAGGCTGGGGATGATCTCAAGGTGCCACCATGGGGGTTTGGAGAAGGTCCCCAAGAAGCCACCATGGGGGGGTTTGGAGAAGGTCCCCAAGGTGCCACCATGGGGAGGCTGGGGATGATCTCAAGGTGCCACCATGGGGGGTCGGAGAAGGTCCCCAAGAGGCCACCATGGGGGGGTCAGAGAAGGTCCCCAAGGTGCCACCACGGGGAGGTTGGGGATGATCTCGAGGTACCACCACATTATGATGGAGAAGGTCCCCAAGAGGCCACCATGGGGGGGTTTGAAAAGGTCTCCAAGGTGCCACCACGGGGAGGTTGGGGATGATCTCAAGGTGCCACCATGGGGGTTTGGAGAAGGTCCCCAAGAAGCCACCATGGGGGGGTTTGAGAAGGTCCCCGAGAGGCCACCACGGGGAGGTTGGGGATGATCTCAAGGTGCCACCATGGGGGTTTGGAGAAGGTCCCCAAGAAGCCACCATGGGGGAGGTCAGAGAAGGTCCCCAAGGTGCCACCACGGGGAGGTTGGGGATGATCTCAAGGTGCCACCATGGGGGGTTGGAGAAGGTCCCCAAGAGGCCACCATGGGGGGTTCTTGAAGGTCCCCAAGGTGCCACCACGGGGAGGTTGGGGATGATCTCAAGCTGCCACCATGGGGATTTGGAGAAGGTCCCCAAGAAGCCACCATGGGGGGGTTTGGAGAAGGTCCCCAAGGTGCCACCATGGGGAGGTTGGGGATGATCTCAAGGTGCCACCATGGGGGGTCGGAGAAGGTCCCCAAGAAGCCACCATGGGGGAGGTCAGAGAAGGTCCCCAAGGTGCCCCCAGCTTCTCCCCCACCCATCCACCCCTCGACCTTGTCCCCAGGGTGCCATCGTGGCGGTGACGGGCGACGGGGTGAACGACTCCCCCGCGCTGAAGAAGGCCGACATCGGGGTGGCCATGGGCATCGCCGGCTCCGACGCCGCCAAGAACGCGGCCGACATGATCCTCCTCGACGACAACTTCGCCTCCATCGTCACCGGCGTCGAGCAAGGTCTGGATGGGGCAGGAGAAGACCTCAGGAGGACAACAAAAGGGGGTCTTGGACCACCATCACCATCACCATCACCACCACCTCGTTTCTTGCCCCACCTCCAGGTCGCCTGATCTTCGATAACCTGAAGAAGTCCATCGCCTACACCTTGACCAAGAACATCCCCGAGTTGACCCCCTACTTGATCTACATCACGGCCAGCGTCCCCCTGCCCTTGGGCTGCATCACCATCCTCTTCATCGAGCTCTGCACCGACATCGTGAGTGGGGAGGGAGCTCGGGCATCGGTGGGAAGGGCCAAGGGTTGAGGGTCTGCCACTGGGAAACTTCGATTGGTTGAGGTTCCTCAAGAGGAAGCTTCAACTCATTGAGGTTCCTCATCAGGAACCTTCAATTGGTTGAGGTTCTTCAACCAGGAACCTTCAATTGGTTGAGGTTCCGCATCTGGAACCTTCAACTCGTTGAGGTTCCTCAAGAGGAACCTTCGATTGGTTGAGGTTCCTCACCAGGAACCTTCAACTCATTGAGGTTCTTCAACCAGGAGCATCAACTGGTTGAGGTTCTTCAACCAGGAACCTTCAATTGGTTGAGGTACCTCACCAGGAACCTTCAACTCATTGAGGTTCCTCATCTGGAACCTTCAATTGGTTGAGGTTCCTCACCAGGGTTGAGGTTCCTCAACGAGGAACCTTCAACTGTTTGAGGTTCCTCATCAGGAACCTTCAACTCATTGAGGTTCTTCAACCAGGAGCATCAACTGGTTGAGGTTCTTCAACCAGGAACCTTCAATTGGTTGAGGTTCCTCAAGAGGAAGCTTCAACTCGTTGAGGTTCCTCATCTGGAACCTTCAATTGGTTGAGGTTCCACACCAGGGTTGAGGTTCCTCAACCAGGAACCTTCAATTGGTTGAGGTTCTTCAAGAGGAAGCTTCAACTCGTTGGGGTTCCTCAAGAGGAACCTTCAATTGGTTGAGGTTCCTCAAGAGGAAGCTTCAATGGATTGAGGTTCCTCACCAGGAACCTTCAACTCATTGAGGTTCCTCACCAGGAACCTTCAACTCATTGAGGTTCTTCAACCAGGAGCATCAACTGGTTGAGGTTCTTCAACCAGGAACCTTCAACTGGTTGAGGTTCCTCATCAGGAACCTGCAACTCATTGAGGTTCTTCAACCAGGAGCATCAACTGGTTGAGGTTCCTCAAGAGGAAGCTTCAAATGGTTCAGGTTCTTCAATCAGGAGCATCAACCGGTTGAGGTTCCTCACCAGGAACCTTCAATTGATTGTGGTTCCTCACCAATATTGAGGTTCCTCAACCAGGAACCTTCAACTCATTGAGGTTCTTCAACCAGGAGCATCAACTGGTTGAGGTTCTTCAACCAGGAACCTTCAATTGGTTGAGGTTCCTCAAGAGGAAGCTTCAACTCATTGAGGATCCTCATCTGGAACCTTCAACTCATTGAGGTTCCTCATCAGGAACCTTCAATTGGTTGAGGTTCCTCACCAGGGTTGAGGTTCCTCAACCAGGAACCTTCAATTGGTTGAGGTTCTTCAACCAGGAACCTTCAATTGGTTGAGGTTCCGCATCTGGAACCTTCAACTCGTTCAGGTTCCTCAAGAGGAACCTTCGATTGGTTGAGGTTCCTCACGAGGAACCTTCAACTCATTGAGGTTCTTCAACCAGGAGCATCAACCGGTTGAGGTTCCTCAAGAGGAAGCTTCAATTGGTTGAGGTTCCTCACCAGGAACCTTCAACTCATTGAGGTTCCTCATCTGGAACCTTCACTTGGTTGAGATTCCTCACCAGTGTTGAGGTTCCTCAACCAGGAACCTTCAATTGGTTGAGGTTCTTCAAGAGGAAGCTTCAACTCGTTGGGGTTCCTCAAGAGGAACCTTCAACTGTTTGAGGTTCCTCACCAGGAACCTTCAACTCATTGAGGTTCTTCAACCAGGAGCATCAACTGGTTGAGGTTCTTCAACCAGGAAGCTTCAATTGGTTGAAGTTCCTCAAGAGGAAGCTTCAACTCGTTGAGGTTCCTCATCTGGAACCTTCAATTGGTTGAGGTTCCTCACTAGGGTTGAGGTTCCTCAACCAGGAACCTTCAACTGGTTGAGGTTCCTCATCAGGAACCTGCAACTCATTGAGGTTCTTCAACCAGGAGCATCAACTGGTTGAGGTTCCTCAAGAGGAAGCTTCAACTGGTTCAGGTTCTTCAACCAGGAGCATCAACCGGTTGAGGTTCCTCACCAGGAACCTTCAATTGATTGTGGTTCTTCAACCAGGAGCATCAACTGGTTGAGGTTCTTCAACCAGGAACCTTCAATTGGTTGAGGTACCTCACCAGGAATCTTCAACTCATTGAGGTTCCTCACCAGGAACCTTCAACTCATTGAGGTTCTTCAACCAGGAGCATCAACTGGTTGAGGTTCTTCAACCAGGAAGCTTCAATTGGTTGAGGTTCCTCAAGAGGAAGCTTCAACTCGTTGAGGATCCTCATCAGGAACCTTCAATTGGTTGAGGTTCCTCACCAGGGTTGAGGTTCCTCAACCAGGAACCTTCAATGGTTGAGGTTCCTCATCAGGAACCTGCAACTCATTGAGGTTCTTCAACCAGGAGCATCAACTGGTTGAGGTTCCTCAAGAGGAAGCTTCAACTGGTTCAGGTTCTTCAACCAGGAGCATCAACCGGTTGAGGTTCCTCACCAGGAACCTTCAATTGGTTGAGGTACCTCACCAGGAACCTTCAACTCATTGAGGTTCCTCACCAGGAACCTTCAATTGGTTGAGGTTCCTCACCAGGAACCTTCAACTCATTGAGGTTCCTCATCTGGAACCTTCAATTGGTTGAGGTTCCTCAGCAGGGTTGAGGTTCCTCAACGAGGAACCTTCAACTGTTTGAGGTTCCTCATCAGGAACCTTCAATTGGTTGAGGTTCCTCACCAGGAACCTTCAACTCATTGCGGTTCCTCACCAGGAACCTTCAACTCATTGAGGTTCTTCAACCAGGAGCATCAACTGGTTGAGGTTCTTCAACCAGAAACCTTCAATTGGTTGAGGTTCCTCAAGAGGAAGCTTCAACTCGTTGGGGTTCCTCAAGAGGAACCTTCAACTCATTGAGGTACCTCACCAGGAACCTTCAACTGGTTGAGATTCTTCCACCAGGAACCTTCAACTCGCTGGGGTTCCTCAAGAGGAACCTTTAATTGGTTGAGATTCCTCACCAGGGAGCTTCAACTCGTTGAGGTTCTTCAACCAGGAACCTTCAATTGGTTGAGGTTCCTCAAGAGGAAGCTTCAACTCGTTGAGGTTCCTCATCTGGAACCTTCAATTGGTTGAGGTTCCTCACTAGGGTTGAGGTTCCTCAACCAGGAACCTTCAACTGGTTGAGGTTCCTCATCAGGAACCTTCAATTGGTTGAGGTTCCTCACCAGGAACCTTCAACTCATTGAGGTTCTTCAACCAGGAGCACCAACTGGTTGAGGTTCTTCAACCAGGAAGCTTCAATTGGTTGAGGTTCCTCAAGAGGAAGCTTCAATTGGTTGAGGTTCCTCATCTGGAACCTTCAATTGGTTGAGGTTCCTCACCAGGGTTGAGGTTCCTCAACCAGGAACCTTCAACTCGTTGGGGTTCCTCAAGAGGAAGCTTCAATTGGTTGAGGTTCCTCACCAGGAACCTTCAACTCATTGAGGTTCCTCATCAGGAACCTCCACTTTGTTGAGGTTCTTCAAGAGGAAGCTTCAACTCATTGGGGTTCCTCAAGAGGAACCTTTAATTGGTCGGGATTCCTCACCAGGAAGCTTCAACTGGTTGAGGTTCTTCAACCAGGAACCTTCAATTGGTTGAGGTTCCTCAAGAGGAAGCTTCAATTGGTTGAGGTTCCTCATCTGGAACCTTCAATTGGTTGAGGTTCCACACCAGGGTTGAGGTTCCTCAACCAGGAACCTTCAACTGGTTGAGATTCTTCCACCAGGAACCTTCAACTCGTTGGGGTTCCTCAAGAGGAACCTTCAATTGGTCGAGGTTCCTCACCAGGAACCTTCAACTCATTGATGTTCTTCAACCAGGAGCATCAACTGGTTGAGGTTCCTCAAGAGGAAGCTTCAACTTGTTCAGGTTCTTCAACCAGGAGCATCAACCGGTTGAGGTTCTTCAACCAGGAACCTTCAATTGATTGTGGTTCCTCACCAATATTGAGGTTCCTCAATCAGGAACCTTCAACTCGTTGAGGTTCCTCAAGAGGAAGCTTCAATTGGTTGAGGTTCCTCACCAGGAACCTTCAACTCATTGAGGTTCTTCAACCAGGAGCATCAACTGGTTGAGGTTCTTCAACCAGAAACCTTCAATTGGTTGAGGTTCCTCAAGAGGAAGCTTCAATTGGTTGAGGTTCCTCATCTGGAACCTTCAATTGGTTGAGGTTCCACACCAGGGTTGAGGTTCCTCAACCAGGAACCTTCAACTGGTTGAGATTCTTCCACCAGGAACCTTCAACTCGTTGGGGTTCCTCAAGAGGAACCTTCAATTGGTCGAGGTTCCTCACCAGGAACCTTCAACTCATTGATGTTCTTCAACCAGGAGCATCAACTGGTTGAGGTTCCTCAAGAGGAAGCTTCAACTTGTTCAGGTTCTTCAACCAGGAGCATCAACCGGTTGAGGTTCTTCAACCAGGAACCTTCAATTGATTGTGGTTCCTCACCAATATTGAGGTTCCTCAATCAGGAACCTTCAATTGGTTGAGGTTCCGCATCTGGAACCTTCAACTCGTTGAGGTTCCTCAAGAGGAACCTTCAATTGGTTGAGGTACCTCACCAGGAACCTTCAACTCATTGAAGTTCCTCATCTGGAAGCTTCAATTGGTTGAGGTTCCTCATCAAGAACGTCAACTACTTGGGTCCTGCACCGCATGAGTTGGGTTCTACACCCATGGGTTGGATCCTTCACCCATGAGTTGGATCCTTCACCCATGGTTGGATCCTTCACCCATGAGTTGGATCCTTCACCCAAGGTTGGATCCTTCACCCATGAGTTGGATCCTTCACCCATGGTTGGATCCTTCATCCATGGGTTGGATCCTTCACCCAAGGTTGGATCCTTCACCCAAGGTTGGATCCTTCACCCATGGTTGGATCCTTCACCCATGGGTTGGATCCTTCACCACGGGTTGGATCCTTCACCCATGAGTTGGATCCTTCACCCATGGTTGGATCCTTCACCCATGGTTGGATCCTTCACCCATGAGTTGGATCCTTCACCCATGGGTTGGATCCTTCACCCAAGGTTGGATCCTTCACCCAAGGGTTGGATCCTTCACCCATGGTTGGATCCTTCACCCATGGTTGGATCCTTCACCCATTAGTTGGATCCTTCACCCATGGTTGGATCCTTCACCCATGAGTTGGATCCTTCACCCATGAGTTGGATCATTCACCCAAGGGTTGGATCCTTCACCATGGGTTGGATCCTTCACCCATGAGTTGGATCCTTCACCATGGGTTGGATCCTTCACCCAAGGTTGGATCCTTCACCCATGAGTTGGATCCTTCACCCATGGTTGGATCCTTCACCCAAGGTTGGATCCTTCACCCATGAGTTGGATCCTTCACCCAAGGTTGGATCCTTCACCCAAGGTTGGATCCTTCACCCAAGGTTGGATCCTTCACCCATGGTTGGATCCTTCACCCTAGGGTTGGATCCTTCACCCATGGTTGGATCCTTCACCCATGAGTTGGATCCTTCACCCATGGTTGGATCCTTCACCCATGGGTTGGATCCTTCACCCAAGGTTGGATCCTTCACCCAAGGTTGGATCCTTCACCCATGGTTGGATCCTTCACCCATGAGTTGGATCCTTCACCACGGGTTGGATCCTTCACCCATGAGTTGGATCCTTCACCATGGGTTGGATCCTTCACCCATGGGTTGGATCCTTCACCCAAGGTTGGATCCTTCACCCAAGGTTGGATCCTTCACCCATGGTTGGATCCTTCACCCATGGTTGGATCCTTCACCATGGGTTGGATCCTTCACCCATGAGTTGGATCCTTCACCATGGGTTGGATCCTTCACCCAAGGTTGGATCCTTCACCCATGAGTTGGATCCTTCACCCTTGGTTGGATCCTTCACCCATGGGTTGGATCCTTCACCATGGGTTGGATCCTTCACCCAAGGTTGGATCCTTCACCCATGAGTTGGATCATTCACCCAAGGTTGGATCCTTCACCATGGGTTGGATCCTTCACCCAAGGTTGGATCCTTCACCCATGGTTGGATCCTTCACCCATGGGTTGGATCCTTCACCCAAGGTTGGATCCTTCACCCATGGTAGGATCCTTCACCCAAGGTTGGATCCTTCACCCATGGTTGGATCCTTCACCCATGAGTTGGATCCTTCACCCATGGTTGGATCCTTCACCCATGGGTTGGATCCTTCACCCAAGGTTGGATCCTTCACCACGGGTTGGATCCTTCACCCATGAGTTGGATCCTTCACCCAAGGTTGGATCCTTCACCCTAGGGTTGGATCCTTCACCCAAGGGTTGGATCCTTCACCCATGGTTGGATCCTTCACCCAAGGTTGGATCCTTCACCATGGGTTGGATCCATCACCCAAGGGTTGGATTCTTCACCCAAGGTTGGATCCTTCACCCATGGGTTGGATCCTTCACCCATGGGTTGGATCCTTCACCCATGGTTGGATCCTTCACCCAAGGTTGGATCCTTCACCATGGGTTGGATCCATCACCCAAGGGTTGGATTCTTCACCCAAGGGTTGGATCCTTCACCCATGGGTTGGATCCTTCACCATGGGTTGGATCCTTCACCCAAGGTTGGATCCTTCACCCATGGGTTGGATCCTTCACCCATGCTTGGATCCTTCACCCATGAGTTGGATCCTTCACCCATGAGTTGGATCCTTCACCCAAGGTTGGATCCTTCACCCAAGGTTGGATCCTTCACCCATGAGTTGGATCCTTCACCCATGGGTTGGATCCTTCACCCAAGGTTGGATCCTTCACCCATGAGTTGGATCCTTCACCCAAGGGTTGGATCCTTCACCCATGAGTTGGATCCTTCACCCCATGGACTGGGACCCCCGAGCAGGTGCTGGGGGGTCCCACCTGGAGCTCGAGGTCCACCCTGGTCTCCTGTGTCCTCAGTTCCCCTCGGTCTCCTTGGCCTACGAGCGGGCGGAGAGCGACATCATGCACCTGAAACCCCGCAACCCCCGGCGCGACCGCTTGGTCAACGAACCCTTGGCCGCCTACTCCTACTTCCAGATCGGTGAGGGGTCACCTGGGCACGGGGGGAGGTCACCTGGGAGGGGGTCACAGAGGTCACATGGGGCGTGGTCATGGAGGTCACCTGGTAGGTGGTCACAGAGGTCACCTAGGAGGTGGCCATGGAGGTCACCTGGGTAGGGGTGGGAGCTCACCTGGGACGTGGTCATGGAAGTGTCCTGGGAGGTGGTCACAGAGGTCACCTAGGAAGTGGCCATGGAGGTCACCTGGGAGGTGGCCATGGAGGTCACCTGGGTAGGGGTGGGAGGTCACCTGGGATGTGGTCATGGAAGTGTCCTGGGAGGTGGTCACAGAGGTCACCTAGGAGGTGGCCATGGAGGTCACCTGGGATGTGGTCATGGAGGTCACTTGGGAGGTGGCCATGAAGGTCACCTGGGAGGTGGTCACAGAGGTCACCTGGGAGGTGGCCATGGAGGTCTCCTGGGAGGTGACCATGGAGGTCATCTAGGAGGTGGTCATGGAGGTCACCTGGGTAGAGGTGGGAGGTCATCTGGGGAGTGGTCATGGAGGTCATGTGGGAGGTGGTCATGGAGGTCACCTGGGACGTGGTCATGGAGGTCACGTGGGGCGTGGTCATGGAGGTCATGTGGGAGGTGGCCGTGGAGGTGTCCTGGGAGGTGGTCACAGAGGTCACCTAGGAGGTGGCCATGGAGGTCACCTGGGTAGGGGTGGGAGGTCACCTGGGATGTGGTCATGGAGGTCACGTGGGAGGTGGCCATGGAGGTCATGTGGGAGGTGGCTGTGGTGGTCACCTGGGAGGTGGCCATGGAGGTCTCCTGGGTGGTGGCCATGGAGGTCACCTGGGTAGAGGTGGGAGGTCACCTGGGACGTGGTCATGGAGGTCACTTGGGAGGTGGCCACGGAGGTGTCCTGGGAGGTGGTCACAGAGGTCACCTAGGAGGTGGCCATGGAGGTCACCTGGGACGTGGTCATGGAGGTCACCTGGATGGTGGCCATGGAGGTCACGTGGGATGTGGTCACAGAGGTCACCTGGGAGGTGGCCATGGAGGTCACCTGGGGTGTGGACATGGAGGTCACTTGGGAGGTGGTCACAGAGGTCATCTAGGAGGTGGTCATGGAGGTCACGTGGGGCGTGGTCATGGAGGTCATGTGGGAGGTGGCCATGGAGATCACCTGGGAGGTGGCCATGGAGGTCTCCTGGGAGGTGGCCATGGAGGTCACCTGGGTAGGGGTGGGAGGTCACCTGGGAGGTGGTCACAGAGGTCATCTAGGAGGTGGCCATGGAGGTCACCTGGGGCGTGGTCATGGAGGTCATGTGGGAGGTGGCCATGGAGGTCTCCTGGGTAGGGGTGGGAGGTCACCTGGGAGGTGGCCACGGAGGTCACTTGGGAGGTGACCATGGAGGTCACTTGGGAGGTGACCATGGAGGTCACCTGGATGGTGGTTGTGATGGGGGAGGACAGGACACACCTAGAGGGCTTTGGTCCATGGCTGTCCAGACACCTTTGGGTGCTGTCACACCTGGGTCCTTGGGCGTTGGGACACCTGGGTCCATGGTTTCTTGGACACCTTGGTCCATGGGTGCTGGGACACCTGGACACCTGGGTCCATGGGTGCTGGAACACCTGGGTCCAGGGGTGCTGGGACACCTGGGGACCTTGGTCCATGGGTGCTGGGACACCTGGGTCCATGGGTGCTGGGACACCTGGACACCTGGGTCCATGGGTGCTGGAACAGCTGGACACCTGGGTGCTGGAACACCTGGGTCCATGGGTGCTGGGACACCTGGGTCCATGGGTGCTGGAACACCTGGGTCCATGGGTGCTGGGACACCTGGGTCCATGGGTCCTGGGACACCTGGACACCTGGGTCCATGGGTGCTGGGACACCTGGACACCTGGGTCCATGGGTGCTGGAACAGCTGGACACCTGGGTGCTGGAACACCTGGGTCCATGGGTGCTGGGACACCTGGGTCCATGGGTGCTGGGACACCTGGGTCCATGGGTGCTGGAACACCTGGGTCCATGGGTGCTGGGACACCTGGGTCCATGGGTCCTGGGACACCTGGACACCTGGGTCCATGGGTGCTGGAACAGCTGGACACCTGGGTGCTGGAACACCTGGGTCCATGGGTGCTGGGACATCTGGACACCTGGGTCCATGGGTGCTGGGACACCTGGGTCCATGGGTTTTGGGACACCTGGACACCTGGGTCCATGGGTGCTGGAACACCTGGGTCCATGGGTGCTGGAACACCTGGGTCCATGGGTGCTGGGACATCTGGACACCTGGGTCCATGGGTGCTGGAACAGCTGGACACCTGGATCCATGGGTGCTGGGACACTTGGGTCCATGGGTGCTGGGACAGCTGGACACCTGGGTCCATGGGTGCTGGAACACCTGGGTCCATGGGTCCATGGGTGCTGGAACACCTGGGTCCATGGGTGCTGGGACAGCTGGACACCTGGGTCCATGGGTGCTGGAACAGCTGGACACCTGGGTCCATGGGTGTTGGGACACCTTGGTCCATGGTTGTTGGGACACCTGGGGGCCTTGGTCCATGGATGTCCAGACACCTATGTCCATGGGTGCTGGGACACCTGTGTCCATGGGTGCTGGGCCACCTGGGTCCATGGGTGCTGGGCCACCTGGACATCTGGACTCATGGATGTCCAGACACCTGGGTCCAGGGCTGCTGGGCCACCTGGACACCTGTGTCCATGGGTGCTGGGCCACGTGGGGTCCCCGTGCCCCGGGCCACCCACCCACAGGTGCCCACCTGCCCTTCCAGGTGCCATCCAGTCCTTCGCCGGCTTCACCGACTACTTCGTGGCGATGGCGCAGGAGGGGTGGTGGCCCCTGCTCTGCCTGGGGCTGCGCCCGCGCTGGGAGGACACCCACGAGCAGGAGCTGCAGGACAGCTACGGCCAGCAATGGGTGCCAACGGAGGGGCTGGGGGCACCTATGGGTGCCATAGGGGCGATGGGGGCATCTAGGGGGGCTTCAGGGCCAATGGGGCTCTGTTGGTGCCTATGGAGGTTAGAGGGGGGCTGTGGGGGCCATAGGGGCTGTGGTGGCATCTAGGGGGGCTTCAGGGCATTGGGGCTCTTCCAGTGCCTTATGGGGGCCATAGGGGCTCTGGTGGCATCTGGGGGGGCTTTGGGGGCATTGGGGCTCTGCTGGTGCCTCTGGGTCAAGTTGGTGCCCATTGGGTGCCATAGGGGAGCTATGGGGGCCGTAGGGGCTCTGGTGGCATCTAAGGGAGCTTCGGGGACAATGGAGCTCTGATGGTGCCTATGGGGGCCATAGAGGCTCTGGTGGCATCTAGGGGGGCTTCAGGGCCAATTGGGCTTTGCTGGTGCCTATGGAGGTTAGAGGGGGGCTATGGGGGCCATGGGGGCTCTGGTGGCATCTAGGGGGGCTTCAGGGGATGTGGGTCTCTACTGGTTCCTATGGGGGCCATAGGGGAGCTATGGGGGCCATAGGAGCTCTGGTGGCATCTAGGGGGGCTTCAGGGCCAATGGGGCTCTGTTGGTGCCTATGGAGGTTATAGGAGGGCTATGGAGGCCATGGAGGCTGTGGTGGCATCTAGGGGGGCTTCAGGGCCAATGGGGCTCTGTTGGTGCCTATGGAGGTTATAGGAGGGCTATGGGGGCCGTGGGGGCTGTGGTGGCATCTAGGGGGGCTTCAGGGCATTGGGGCTCTTCCAGTGCCTTATGGGGGCCATAGGGGCTCTGGTGGCATCTGGGGGGGCTTTGGGGGCATTGGGGCTCTGCTGGTGCCTCTGGGTCAAGTTGGTGCCCATTGGGTGCCATAGGGGAGCTATGGGGGCCATAGAGGCTCTGGTGGCATCTAGGGGGGCTTCGGGGCCAATGGGGCTCTACTGGTGCCTATGGGTACCATAGGGAGTCTGGTGGCATCTGGGGGGGCTTTGGGGGCATTGGGGCTCTGCTGGTGCCTCTGGGTCAAGTTGGTGCCCATTGGGTGCCATAGGGGAGCTATGAGGGCCGTAGGGGCTCTGGTGGCATCTAAGGGAGCTTCGGGGACAATGGAGCTCTGATGGTGCCTATGGGGGCCATAGAGGCTCTGGTGGCATCTAGGGGGGCTTCAGGGCCAATTGGGCTTTGCTGGTGCCTATGGAGGTTATAGGGGGGCTATGGGGGCCATAGAGGCTCTGGTGGCATCTAGGGGGGCTTCAGGTCCAATGGGGCTCTGCTGGTGCCTATGGAGGTTAGAGGGGGGCTATGGGGGCCATGGGGGCTCTGGTGGCATCTAGGGGGGCTTCAGGGGATGTGGGTCTCTACTGGTTCCTATGGGGGCCATAGGGGAGCTATGGGGGCCATAGGAGCTCTGGTGGCATCTAGGGGGGCTTCAGGGCCAATGGGGCTCTACTGGTGCCTATGGGGGCCATAGGGAGTCTGGTGGCATCTAGGGGGGCTTCAGGGCCAATGGGGCTCTGTTGGTGCCTATGGAGGTTATAGGAGGGCTATGGGGGCCGTGGGGGCTGTGGTGGCATCTAGGGGGGCTTCAGGGCATTGGGGCTCTTCCAGTGCCTTATGGGGGCCATAGGGGCTCTGGTGGCATCTGGGGGGGCTTTGGGGGCATTGGGGCTCTGCTGGTGCCTCTGGGTCAAGTTGGTGCCCATTGGGTGCCATAGGGGAGCTATGGGGGCCGTAGGGGCTCTGGTGGCATCTAAGGGAGCTTCGGGGACAATGGAGATCTGATGGTGCCTATGGGGGCCATAGAGGCTCTGGTGGCATCTAGGGGGGCTTCGGGGCCAATGGGGCTCTGTTGGTGCCTCTGGGGTCCATAGTGAGTCTGGTAGCATCTAGGGGGGCTTCAGGGGATGCTGGGGCTCTACTGGTTCCTATGGGGGCTATAGGGGTTTAGGGGAGGCCATAGAGGCTCTGGTGGCATCTAGGGGGGCTTCAGGGCCAATTGGGCTTTGCTGGTGCCTATGGAGGTTAGAGGGGGGCTATGGGGGCCATGGGGGCTCTGGTGGCATCTAGGGGGGCTTCAGGGGATGTGGGTCTCTACTGGTTCCTATGGGGGCCATAGGGGAGCTATGGGGGCCATAGGAGCTCTGGTGGCATCTAGGGAGGCTTCAGGGCCAATGGGGCTCTGTTGGTGCCTATGGAGGTTATAGGAGGGCTATGGAGGCCATGGAGGCTGTGGTGGCATCTAGGGGGGCTTCAGGGCCAATGGGGCTCTGTTGGTGCCTATGGAGGTTATAGGAGGGCTATGGGGGCCGTGGGGGCTGTGGTGGCATCTAGGGGGGCTTCAGGGCATTGGGGCTCTTCCAGTGCCTTATGGGGGCCATAGGGGCTCTGGTGGCATCTGGGGGGGCTTTGGGGGCATTGGGGCTCTGCTGGTGCCTCTGGGTCAAGTTGGTGCCCATTGGGTGCCATAGGGGAGCTATGGGGGCCATAGAGGCTCTGGTGGCATCTAGGGGGGCTTCGGGGCCAATGGGGCTCTACTGGTGCCTATGGGTGCCATAGGGAGTCTGGTGGCATCTAGGGGGGCTTCGGGGCCAATGGGGCTCTACTGGTGCCTATGGGTGCCATAGGGAGTCTGGTGGCATCTAGGGGGGCTTTATGGCATGTGGGGCTCTACTGGTTCCTATGGGGGCTATAGGGGGGTTATGGGGGCCATAGAGGCTCTGGT
The DNA here is from genome assembly GCA_033556795.1 of Tapera naevia. Taxonomy (NCBI): domain Eukaryota; kingdom Metazoa; phylum Chordata; class Aves; order Cuculiformes; family Neomorphidae; genus Tapera; species Tapera naevia. The sequence goes on along the minus strand of JAUMJJ010000922.1, from coordinate 47,491 downwards.
GGCATCTAGGGGGGCTTCAGGGCCAATGGGGCTCTGTTGGTGCCTATGGAGGTTATAGGAGGGCTATGGAGGCCATGGGGGCTGTGGTGGCATCTAGGGGGGCTTCGGGGCCATGGGGCTCTGCTGGTGCCTATGGGGGTCATAGAGGCTCTGGTGGCATCTAAGGGGGCATCAGGGCCAATGGGGCTCTGTTGGTGCCTATGGAGGTTATAGGGGGGCTGTGGGGGCCATGGGGGCTGTGGTGGCATCTAGGGGGGCTTCAGGGGATGTGGGTCTCTACTGGTTCCTATGGGGGCCGTAGGGGAGCTAGGGGGGCCATAGAGGCTCTGGTGGCATCTAGGGGGGCTTTTGGGCATGTGGGGCTCTACTGGTTCCTATGGGGGCTATAGGGGGGTTATGGGGGCCATAGAGTCTCTGGTGGCATCTAGGGGGGCTTCAGGGCCAATGGGGCTCTGCTGGTGCCTATGGAGGTTAGAGGGGGGCTGTGGGGGCCATGGGGGCTCTGGTGGCATCTAGGGGGGCTTCAGGGCCAATGGGGCTCTGCTGGTGCCTATGGGGGCCATAGATGTTCTGGTGGCATCTAGGGGGGCTTCAGGGCCAATGGGGCTCTGCTGGTGCCTATGGGGGCCATAGATGCTCTGGTGGCATCTAGGGGGGCTTCGGGGACATTGGGGCTCTGCTGGTGCCTATGGGGGCTATAGAGGCTCTGGTGGCATCTAGGGGGGCTTCAGGGCCAATGGGGCTCTGCTGGTGCCTCTGGGGGTCATAGGGGCACCTATAGGGTGCTGAGCTCGGGGTGTGGGTGTCCCCCCCGCAGACCTTCGAGCAGCGGCGCTACCAGCAGTACACGTGCTACACCGTCTTCTTCATCAGCATCGAGATGTGCCAGATCGCCGACGTCCTCATCCGCAAGACCCGGCGCCTCTCGCTGCTGCAGCAGGGCCTCTTCCGGTACCTATGGGGGCCATAGGGGCTCTGGTGGCATCTGGGGGGGCTTTGGGGGCATTGGGGCTCTGCTGGTGCCTCTGGGTCCAGTTGGTGCCCATTGGGTGCCATAGGGGAGGTATGGGGGCCATAGGGGCTCTGGTGGCATCTAAGGGGGCTTTGGGGACAATGGAGATCTGATGGTGCCTATGGGGGCCATAGGGGCTCTGGTGGCATCTAAGGGGGCTTTGGGAGCATTGGGCCTCTTCCGGTGCCTATGGGGGCCATAGGGGCTCTGGTGGCATCTCAGGGGGCTTTGGGGGCAATGGGGCTCTGCCGGTGCCTATGGGGGCCATAGGGACTCTGGTGGCATCTGGGGGGGCTTTGGGGGCAATGGGGCTCTGCTGGTGCCTATGGGGGCCATAGGGACTCTGGTGGCATCTGGGGGGGCTTTGGGGGCAATGGGGCTCTGCTGTTGCCTATGGGAGCCATAGTGGAGCTATGGGGGCCATAGGGGCTCTGGTGGCATCTGGGGGGGCTTTGGGGGCATTGGGGCTCTGCTGGTGCCTCTGGGTCCAGTTGGTGCCCATTGGGTGCCATAGGGGAGCTATGGGGGCCGTAGGGGCTCTGGTGGCATCTAAGGGGGCTTTGGGGACAATGGAGCTCTGATGGTGCCTATGGGGGCCATAGGGGCTCTGGTGGCATCTAAGGGGGCTTTGGGAGCATTGGGCCTCTTCCGGTGCCTATGGGGGCCATAGGGGCTCTGGTGGCATCTAAGGGGGCTTCGGGGGCATTGGGGCTCTGCTGGTGCCTATGGGGGTCATAGAGGCTCTGGTGACATCTAGGGGGGCTTCAGGGCCAATGGGGCTCTACTGGTTCCTATGGGGTCTATAGGGGGGTTATGGGGGCCATAGATGCTCTGGTGGCATCTAAGGGGGCTTTGGGGCCAATGGAGCTCTGATGGTGCCTATGGGGGCCATAGGGGCTCTGGTGGCATCTAAGGGGGCTTTGGGAGCATTGGGCCTCTTCCGGTGCCTATGGGGCCCATAGAGGCTCTGGTGGCATCTAAGGGGGCTTTGGGGACAATGGAGCTCTGATGGTGCCTATGGGGGCCATAGGGACTCTGGTGGCATCTAAGGGGGCTTCGGGGGCATTGGGGCTCTGCTGGTGCCTATGGGGGCCATAGGGGAGCTATGGGAGCCATAGAGGCTCTGGTGGCATCTGGGGGGGCTTTGGGGGCATTGGAGCTCTGATGGTGCCTATGGGGGCCATAGGGGCTCTGGTGGCATCTAAGGGGGCTTTGGGGGCATTGGGGCTCTGCTGGTGCCTATGGGGGCCATAGGGGAGCTATGGGAGCCATAGAGGCTCTGGTGGCATCTGGGGGGGCTTTGGGGGCATTGGGGCTCTGCTGGTGCCTCTGGGTCCAGTTGGTGCCCATTGGGTGCCATAGGGGGGCTATGGGGGCCGTAGGGGCTCTGGTGGCATCTAAGGGGATTTGGGAGCATTGGGCCTCTTCCGGTGCCTATGGGGGCCATAGGGGCTCTGGTGGCATCTAAGGGGGCTTCAGGGGCATTGGGGCTCTGCTGGTGCCTATGGGGGTCATAGAGGCTCTGGTGACATCTAGGGGGGCTTTGGGGGCAATGGAGCTCTGCTGGTGCCTATGGGGGCCATAGGGACTCTGGTGGCATCTAAGGGGGCTTCGGGGGCATTGGGGCTCTGCGGGTGCCTATGGGGGCCATAGGGGAGCTATGGGAGCCATAGAGGCTCTGGTGGCATCTGGGGGGGCTTTGGGGGCATTGGGGCTCTGCTGGTGCCTCTGGGTCCAGTTGGTGCCCATTGGGTGCCATAGGGGAGCTATGGGGGCCATAGGGGCTCTGGTGGCATCTAAGGGGGCTTTGGGGACAATGGAGATCTGATGGTGCCTATGGGGGCCATAGGGGCTCTGGTGGCATCTAAGGGGGCTTTGGGAGCATTGGGCCTCTTCCGGTGCCTATGGGGGCCATAGGGGCTCTGGTGGCATCTCAGGGGGCTTTGGGGGCAATGGGGCTCTGCCGGTGCCTATGGGGGCCATAGGGACTCTGGTGGCATCTGGGGGGGCTTTGGGGGCAATGGAGCTCTGATGGTGCCTATGGGAGCCATAGGGGCTCTGGTGGCATCTAAGGGGGTTTTGGGAGCATTGGGCCTCTTCCAGTGCCTATGGGAGCCATAGGGGCTCTGGTGGCATCTAAGGGGGCTTTGGGGCCAATGGAGCTCTGCTGGTGCCTATGGGGGCCATAGGGACTCTGGTGGCATCTAAGGGGGCTTCGGGGGCATTGGGGCTCTGCGGGTGCCTATGGGGGCCATAGGGGAGCTATGGGAGCCATAGAGGCTCTGGTGGCATCTGGGGGGGCTTTGGGGGCATTGGGGCTCTGCTGGTGCCTCTGGGTCCAGTTGGTGCCCATTGGGTGCCATAGGGGAGCTATGGGGGCCGTAGGGGCTCTGGTGGCATCTAAGGGGGCTTCGGGGACAATGGAGCTCTGATGGTACCTATGGCGGCCATAGGGGCTTGGAGGGCACCTGGGGGGTCCCCATGGTCCCTATGGGTGCCCCATGGTCTCTATGGGTCCCCATGGTCCCTATGGGCTCAGTGGGTGCCCCATGGTCTCTATGGGTGCCCATGGTCCCTATGGGTGTCCCATGGTCCCTATGGGCTCTATTGGTGCCCCTGGTCCCTATGGGTGCCCCATGGTCCCTATGGGCTCTATGGGTCCCCATTGTCCCTATGGGTTCCCCATGGTCTCTATGGGTCCCCATGGTCTCTATGGGTCCCCATGGCCCCTATGGGTGCCCCATGGTCCCTATGGTCTCTATGGGTCCCCATGGTCCCTATGGGTGCCCCGTGGCCCCTATGGGTGCCCCATGGTCCCCATGGTCCCTATGGGTGCCCCTGGTCCCTATGGGTGCCCCGTGGCCCCTATGGGTGCCCCTGGTCCCTATGGGTGCCCCATGGTCCCTATGGGCTCTATGGGTGCCCCTGGTCCCTATGGGTGCCCCATGGTCCCTATGGTCCCTATGGGTGCCCCTGGTCCCTATGGGTGCCCCATGGCCCCTATGGGTGCCCCATGGTCCCTATGGTCCCTATGGGATCCCCATGGTCCCTATGGGTGCCCCATGGTCCCTATGGGTGCCCCATGGTCCCTATGAGTGCCCCATGGTCCCTATGGTCTCTATGGGTGCCCCGTGGCCCCTATGGGTGCCCCATGGCCCCTATGGGTGTCCCATGGTCCCTATGGTCTCTATGGGTGCCCCATGGTCTCTATGGGTGCCCATGGTCTCTATGGGTTCCCCATGGCCCCTATGGGTGTCCCATGGCCCCTATGGGTGCCCCTGGTCCCTATGGGTGCCCCATGGTCCCTATGGGTCTCTATGGGTCCCAATGGTCCCTACGGGTTCCCCATGGCCCCTATGGGTGCCCCATGGTCTCTATGGGTGCCCCATGGTCCCTATGGGTGTCCCATGGTCCCTATGGTCTCTATGGGTCCCCATGGTCTCTATGGGTGCCCCATGGCCCCTACGGGTGTCCCATGGTCCCCATGGCCCCTATGGGTGCCCCACGGTCTCTATGGGTGCCCCATGGTCCCTATGGGTGCCCCATGGTCCCTATGGGCTCTATGGGTGCCCATGGTCCCTATGGGTTCCCCATGGCCCCTATGGGTGCCCCACGGTCTCTATGGGTGCCCCACGGTCTCTATGGGTGCCCCATGGTCCCTATGGGTGCCCCATGGTCCCTATGGGCTCTATGGGTGCCCATGGTCCCTATGGGTTCCCCATGGCCCCTATGGGTGCCCCACGGTCTCTATGGGTGCCCCATGGTCCCTATGGGTGCCCCATGGTCCCTATGGGCTCTATGGGTGCCCATGGTCCCTATGGGTCCCCATGGTCCCTATGGGTTCCCCATGGCCCCTATGGGTGCCCCATGGCCCCTATGGGTGCCCCATGGTCCCTATGGTCCCTATGGGTTCCCCATGGTCCCTATGGGTGCCCCATGGTCCCTATGGTCCCTATGGGTGCCCCATGGCCCCTATCGGTGCCCCATGGTCCCCATGGTCCCTATGGGTGCCCATGGTCCCTATGGTCTCTATGGGTGCCCCATGTTCTCTACGGGTGCCCCGTGGCCCCTATGGGTGCCCCATGGTCCCCATGGTCCCTATGGGTGCCCCTGGTCCCTATGGGTGCCCCGTGGCCCCTATGGGTGCTCTATAGGCGCCGCTGTCCCCGCAGGAACCGCATCCTGGTGGTGGCCATCGTCTTCCAGGTGTCCATCGGGTGCTTCCTCTGCTACTGCCCGGGGATGCCCAACGTCTTCAACTTCATGCCCATCCGGTGGGTGCTGAGCGCGCCCAGCACCCCTGGGCCTCATCCTGACCGCCTCCCCACCCCGCCCGCCACCCCCGGGACCCACCCAGACCCCGCTCAGCACCCTCACAGCACCCCCAGACCCCGCTCAGCACCCCCAGAGCCCACCCAGACCCCGCTCAGCACCCCCAGCACCCATCCTGACGCCACCCAGACCCCGCTCAGCACCCTCTCAGCACCCCCAGAGCCCACTCAGCACCCCCCAGAGCCCACCCAGACCCCGCTCAGCACCCCCAGCTCCTATCCTGACCTCACCCAGACCCCGCTCAGCACCCTCTCAGCACCCCCAGACCCCGCTCAGCACCCTCTCAGCACCCTCAGAGCCCACTCAGCACCCGCTCAGCACCCCCAGCACCCATCCTGACGCCACCCAGACCCCGCTCAGCACCCCCAGGACCCACCCAGAGCCCGCTCAGCACCCTCACAGCACCCCCAGAGCCCACTCAGCACCCCCCAGAGCCCATCCATCCCCCGCTCAGCACCCCCAGCTCCCATCCTGACCCCACCCAGCCCCCGCTCAGCACCCACTCAGCACCCCCAGAGCTCACCCAGCCCCCGCTCAGCACCCTCCCAGCACCCATCCCGACCACACCCAGCACCCCCAGATCCCACCCAGCCCCTGCTCAGCACCCCCAGACCCCACCCGGGTCCCATCCTGACTCTTCCAGGACCTCGCTCAGTGCCCCCAGCACCCATCCCGACCACACCCAGCACCCCCAGATCCCACCCAGCCCTCCCAGAGCCCACCCTGTCCCCCATCAGCACCCCCAGCCCCCGCTCAGCACCGCCGGGTCCCATTCTGATCCCACCCAGTCCCCCCTCAGCACCCCCAGCACCCATCCAGCCCCTGCTCAGCACCCCCGGGCCCCATTCTGATCCCACCCAGCCCCCGCTCAGCACTCCCAGCACCCATCCAGCCCCCACCCAGGCCCCCAGCCCCCACCCGGCCCCTGCTCAGCGCCCCCAGACCCCACCCGGGCCCCATCCTCACCCTTCCAGGACCCCGATCAGCACCCCCAGCACCCACCCAGCCCCCACCCAGCACCCCCAGACCCCACCCAGCCCCTGCTCAGCACCCCCAAGTCCCATTCTGATCCCACCCAGCCCCTGCTCAGCACCCCCAGACCCCACCCGGGTCCCATCCTGACCCTTCCAGGACTCCGATCAGCACCCCCAGCACCCACCCAGCCCCCACCCAGCACCCCCAGATCCCACCCAGCCCCCGCTCAGCACCCCAGGTCCCATCCTGACTCTTCCAGGACCCCGCTCAGCGCCCCCCAGCCCCCACCCAGCGCTCCCAGCCCCCGCTCAGCACCGCCGGGTCCCATTCTGATCCCACCCAGCCCCTGCTCAGCACCCCCAGACCCCACCCGGGTCCCATCCTGACCCTTCCAGGATCCCGCTCAGCACCCTCCCAGCACCCATCCCGACCACACCCAGCACCCCCAGCCCCCACCTGGCCCCTGCTCAGCACCCCCAGACTCATCCAGCCCCTGCTCAGCACCCCCGAGTCCCATTCTGATCCCACCCAGCCCCCGCTCAGCACCCCCAGCACCCATCCAGCCCCCACCCAGCACTCCCAGAGCCCACCCAGTCCCCCCTCAGCACCCCCAGACTCCATCCAGCCCCTGCTCAGCACCCCCGGGCCCCATTCTGATCCCACCCAGCCCCCGCTCAGCACTCCCAGCACCCATCCAGCCCCCACCCAGGCCCCCAGCCCCCACCCGGCCCCTGCTCAGCGCCCCCAGACCCCACCCGGGCCCCATCCTCACCCTTCCAGGACCCCGATCAGCACCCCCAGCACCCACCCAGCCCCCACCCAGCACCCCCAGACCCCACCCAGCCCCTGCTCAGCACCCCCAAGTCCCATTCTGATCCCACCCAGCCCCTGCTCAGCACCCCCAGACCCCACCCGGGTCCCATCCTGACCCTTCCAGGACCCCGATCAGCACCCCCAGCACCCACCCAGCCCCCACCCAGCACCCCCAGATCCCACCCAGCCCCCGCTCAGCACCCCAGGTCCCATCCTGACTCTTCCAGGACCCCGCTCAGCGCCCCCCAGCCCCCACCCAGCGCTCCCAGCCCCCGCTCAGCACCGCCGGGTCCCATTCTGATCCCACCCAGCCCCTGCTCAGCACCCCCAGACCCCACCCGGGTCCCATCCTGACCCTTCCAGGATCCCGCTCAGCACCCTCCCAGCACCCATCCAGCCCCCACCCAGCACTCCCAGAGCCCACCCAGTCCCCCCTCAGCACCCCCAGACTCATCCAGCCCCTGCTCAGCACCCCCGGGTCCCATTCTGATCCCACCCAGCCCCCGCTCAGCACTCCCAGCACCCATCCAGCCCCCACCCAGGCCCCCAGCCCCCACCCGGCCCCTGCTCAGCGCCCCCAGACCCCACCCGGGCCCCATCCTCACCCTTCCAGGACCCCGATCAGCGCCCCCAGCACCCATCCAGCCTCCACCCAGCACTCCCAGAGCCCACCCAGTCCCTGCTCAGCACCCCCGAGTCCCATTCTGATCCCACCCAACCCCCACCCAGCACCCCCAGCCCCCACCCAGCCCCCGCTCAGCACCCCAGGTCCCATCCTGACTCTTCCAGGACCCCGATCAGCACCCCCAGCACCCATCCCGACCACACCCAGCACCCCCAGCCCCCACCTGGCCCCTGCTCAGCACCCTCAGACCCCATCCTGACCCCGCTCAGCACCCTTAGACCACACCCAGCACCCCCAGATCCCACCCAGCCCCCTAGATCCCATCCTGACCCTTCCAGGACCCCGATCAGCACCCCCAGCACCCATCCCGACCACACCCAGGCCCCCAGCCCCCACCCGGCCCCTGCTCAGCACCCCCAGACCCCTCCCGGGTCTCATCCTGACCCTTCCAGGATCCCGCTCAGCACCCTCCCAGCACCCATCCCGACCACACCCAGCACCCCCAGATCCCACCCAGCCCCTGCTCAGCACCCTCAGACCCCATCCTGACCCCGCTCAGCACCCTTAGACCACACCCAGCACCCCCAGAGCCCACCCAGTCCCCCCTCAGCACCCCCAGACTCCACCCAGCCCCTGCTCAGCACCCCCGGGTCCCATTCTGATCCCACCCAGCCCCCGCTCAGCACCCCCAGCACCCATCCAGCCCCTGCTCAGCACCCCCAGACCCCACCTGGGTCCCATCCTGACCCCTCCAGGACCCCGCTCAGCACCCTCAGACCCCACCCGGGTCCCATCCTGACTCTTCCAGGACCCCGCTCAACGCCCACCCAGCCCCCACCCAGCACCCCCAGCCCCCACCTGGCCCCTGCTCAGCACCCCCAGACTCATCCAGCCCCTGCTCAGCACCCCCGAGTCCCATTCTGATCCCACCCAGCCCCCGCTCAGCACCCCCAGCTCCCATCCTGACCCCACCCAGACCCCGCTCAGCACCCTCTCAGCACCCTCAGAGCCCACTCAGCACCCGCTCAGCACCCCCAGCTCCCATCCTGTTCCCACCCAGACCCCGCTCAGCACCCCCGGGACCCACCCAGCCCCCGCTCAGCACCCCCAGCTCCCATCCCGACCACACCCAGCACCCCCAGATCCCACCCAGCCCCCCAGATCCCATCCTGACCCTTCCAGGACCCCGATCAGCACCTCAGGTCCCATCCTGACTCTTCCAGGACCCCGATCAGCACCCCCAGCACCCACCCAGCCCCCACCCAGCACCCCCAGAGCTCACCCATCCCCCGCTCAGCACCCCCAGCTCCCATCCTGACCCCGTTCAGCACCCTTAGACCACATCCAGCACCCCCAGATCCCACCCAGCCCTCCCAGCCCCCGCTCAGCACCGCCGGGTCCCATTCTGATCCCACCCAGCCCCCACTCAGCACCCTCAGACCCCACCCGGGTCCCATCCTAACTCTTCCAGGACCCTGCTCAGCGCCCACCCAGCCCCCACCCACCCCCCCCAGAGCCCACCCAGTCCCCCCTCAGCACCCCCAGACCCCACCCAGCCCTTGCTCAGCACCCCCGAGTCCCATTCTGATCCCACCCAGCCCCCGCTCAGCACCCCCAGACCCCACCTGGGTCCCATCCTCACCCTTCCAGGATCCCGCTCAGCACCCTCCCAGCACCCATCCCGACCACACCCAGCACCCCCAGATCCCACCCAGGCCCTGCTCAACACCCCCAGACCCCACCCGGGTCCCATCCTGACTCTTCCAGGACCTCGCTCAGTGCCCCCAGCACCCATCCCGACCACACCCAGCACCCCCAGATCCCACCCAGCCCTCCCAGAGCCCACCCTGTCCCCCATCAGCACCCCCAGCCCCCGCTCAGCACCGCCGGGTCCCATTCTGATCCCACCCAGTCCCCCCTCAGCACCCCCAGCACCCATCCAGCCCCCACCCAGCACTCCCAGATCCCACCCAGCCCCCGCTCAGCACCCCAGGTCCCATCCTGACTCTTCCAGGACCCCGCTCAGCACCCTCAGACCCCATCCTGATCCCGCTCAGCACCCTTAGACCACACCCAGCACCCCCAGATCCCACCCAGCCCTCCCAGAGACCACCCAGTCCCCCCTCAACACCCCCAGACTCCATCCAGCCCCTGCTCAGCACCCCCGGGTCCCATTCTGATCCCACCCAGCCCCCGCTCAGCACTCCCAGAGCCCACCCAGTCCCTGCTCAGCACCCCCGAGTCCCATTCTGATCCCACCCAGCCCCTGCTCAGCACCCCCAGACCCCACCCGGGTCCCATCCTGACCCTTCCAGGATCCCGCTCAGCACCCTCCCAGCACCCATCCCGACCACACCCAGCACCCCCAGATCCCACCCAGCCCCCCAGATCCCATCCTGACCCTTCCAGGACCCCGATCAGCACCCCCAGCACCCTCCCAGCCCCCACCCAGCACCCCCAGATCCCACCCAGCCCCTGCTCAGCACCTCAGGTCCCATCCTGACTCTTCCAGGACCCCGCTCATCGCCCCCAGCACCCGTCCCGACCACACCCAGTACCCCCAGATCCCACCCAGCCCCCGCTCAGCACCCCGGGTCCCATCCTGACTCTTCCAGGACCCCGCTCAGCGCCCCCCAGCCCCCACCCAGCGCTCCCAGCCCCCGCTCAGCACCGCCGGGTCCCATTCTGATCCCACCCAGCCCCCGCTCAGCACCCCAGGTCCCATCCTGACTCTTCCAGGACCCCGATCAGCGCCCCCCAGCACCCATCCCGACCACATCCAGCACCCCCAGATCCCACCCAGCCCCCGCTCAGCACCCCCAGCCCCCCCCCATCCCCCCCAGAGCCCACCCTGTCCCCCCTCAGCACCCCCAGCCCCCCCCCCCCAGCACCCCCAGAGCCCACCCAGCCCCCCCAGCCCCCGCTCAGCCCCGCCGGGTCCCATCCTGCCCTCTCCCCAGCTTCCAGTGGTGGTTCGTGCCGATGCCCTTCGGTCTCCTCATCCTCATCTACGACGAGATCCGCAAACTCGGGGTGCGGCGGCACCCAGGAAGTGAGTGACCCCCCCCCCCTGCACCCCAACTTCTGGAAACCCCCCCTCAGATCTTGGGGGACCCCCCTAGAGCCCCCCAAAATGCTCCCCCCCCCCCCCCTCACCTCTCTCTCTCCTCTCTCCAGGTTGGTGGGACCGGGAGCTCTATTATTGATCCCAACGCTGCCCTCCCCCCCCCCCCCAAATTTGGGGACCCCCCCACCCCCACCCCAATACCTGGGAGCACCCCGAAATAGCTGGGTGCCCCCTGAAAAACTCCTGAAAAACAATACCTGGGTGCCCCCCAAATCCCTGTAACCCCCTCCCCCCAAATCCCTGGGTGTCCCCCAAAACCCCTGTACCCCCCCTCCAAACCCATGGGTGCTCCTCAAAACCCTCGGTCCCCCCCCAAACCCCTGGGTGCCCCCCGAAATCTCTGGGTGCCCCTCAAACATCTGTACCCCCACCCCCCAAACCCCTGGGTGCTCCTCAAAACCCTCGGTCCCCCCCCAAGCCCCTGGGTGCCCCCCGAAATCTCTGGGTGCCCCCCAAACCCCTGTAACCCCCCCCCAAATCCCTGGGTGCCCCCCAAAACCCCTGTACCCCCATCCCCCCAAATCCCTGGGTGCCCCCAAACCCCTGGGTGCCCCCAAACCCCTGTACCCCCCCCCCCCAAACCCCTGGGTGCCCCCAAACCCCTGTAACCCCCCCAAAATCCCTGGGTGCCCCCTGAAACCCCTGGGTGCCCCCCAAAGCCCTGTAACCCCCCCAAACCCATGGGTGCTCCTCAAAATCCTCGGTCTCCCCCAAACCCCTGGGTGTCCCCCAAACCCCTGTACCCCCTCCCAATCCCTGGGTGCCCCCCGAAAATCCCTGGGTGCCCCCCAAACCCCTGTACCCCCCCCCCCCAAACCCCTGGGTTCTCCTCAAAACCCTCGGTCTCCCCCAAACCCCTGGGTGCCCCCCAAACCCCTGTAACCCCCCTTCCAATCCCTGGGTGCCCCCTGAAAATCTCTGGGTGCACCTCAAACCACTGTAACCCCCCCCAAAGCCCCTGGGTGCCCCCCAGAACCCCTGTAACCCCCCCCAAACCCCTGGGTGCCCCCCAAATCCCTGTAACCCCCTCCCCCCAAATCCCTGGGTGTCCCCCAAAACCCCTGTACCCCCCCCCTCCAAACCCATGGGTGCTCCTCAAAACCCTCGGTCCCCCCCCAAGCCCCTGGGTGCCCCCCGAAATCTCTGGGTGCCCCTCAAACATCTGTACCCCCACCCCACAAATCCCTGGGTGCCTCCCAAACCCCTGTAACCCCCCCAAACCCCTGGGTGCCCCCCAAACCCCTGTACCCCCCCCCCAATCCCTGGGTGCCCCCAAACCCCTGTAACCCCCCCCAAACCCCTGGGTGCCCCCCAAATCCCTGTACCCCCCCCCCCACAAATCCCTGGTTGCCCCCCAAACCCCTGTACCCCCCCACCCCAAACCCCTGGGTGCCCCCCGAAATTTCTGGGTGCCCCTCAAACACCTGTACCCCCCCCCCCCAAACCCCTGGGTGCCCCCCAAACCCCTGTACACCCCACCCCCCAAATCCCTGGGTGCCCCCAAATCCCTGTACCCCCCCCCCCAAACCCCTGGGTGCCCCCCAAACCCCTGAACCCCCCCCCAATCCCTGGGTGCCCCCCGAAATCTTTGGGTGCCCCCTAAACCCCTGTACCCCCCCCCAAACCCCTGGGTGCCCCCCAAACCCCTGAACCCCCCCCCAATCCCTGGGTGCCCCCCGAAATCTTTGGGTGCCCCCCAAACCCCTGAACCCCCACCCCCCCAAACCTCTGGGTGCTCCTCAAAACCCTCGGTCCCCCCCCAAACCCATGGGTGCCCCCCGAAATCTCTGGGTGCCCCAAACCCCTGTACCCCCCCCCCAAAACCCTGGGGCCCCCCCAAACCTCTGTGCCCCCCCCCAATTCTCAGGACACCCCCAAACCCCCCCTGTGCCCCCCCCCCCCAAACCTCTGGGTGCTCCCCGAAACCTCTGGGTCCCCCAAAACCCCTGGGTCCCCCCCGAAATCCCTGGGTCCCCCCAATCCTCTGGGTGCCCCCCCCAAACCTCTGCCACCCCCCAACCCCTGGGGCCCCCCCAAACCCCCCCTGTGTCCCCCCCAAACCTCTGGATGACCCCAAAACCATTGGGTGCCCCCCCCCAAACCCTAGGTCCCCCCAAACCTCTGGGTGCCCCCCCCAAACCTCTGCCACCCCCCAAACCCCTGGATGCCCCCAAAACCATTGGGTGCCCCCCCCCAACCCCTGGGTCCCCCCAAAACCTCTGGGTGCCCCCTCCAAACCTCTGCCACCCCCCCCAATTCTCAGGACACCCCCAAACCCCCCCTGTGCCCACCCCCCCCCGTCAAACCTCTGGGTGCTCCCCGAAACCTCTGGGTACCCCAAAACCCCTGGGTCCCCCCCGAAATCCCTGGGTCCCCCCAAAACCTCTGGGTGCCCCCCCCAAAACCCCTGGGTCCCCCCCAAACCCTGGGGCCCCCAAAACCATTGGGTGCCTCCCCAACCCCTGGGTGCTCCCCAAAACCTCTGGGTCCCCCCAAAATCTCTGGGTGCCCCCCCCAAACCCCTGGCCCCCCCCAAACCCTTCTGTGTCCCCCCCAAACCCCTGGATGCCCCAAAACCATTGGGTGCCCCCCCCAACCCCTGGGTGCTCCCCGAAACCTCTGGGTCCCCCAAAACCCCTGGGTGCCCCCCCCAAACCTCTGTGCCCCCCCCCCAATTCTCAGGACACCCCCAAACCCCCCCTGTGCCCACACCCCCCCCAAACCTCTGGGTGCTCCCCGAAACCTCTGGGTCCCCCAAAACCCCTGGGTGCCCCCAATCCTCTGGGTGCCCCCCCCAAACCTCTGCCACCCTCCAACCCCTGGGACCCCCCCAAACCGTGGGGCCCCCAAAACCTTTGGGTGCCCCCCCCAACCCCTGGGTGCTCCCTGAAACATCTGAGTCCCCCAAAACCCCTGGATCCCCCCAAAACCTCTGGGTGCCCCCCCCCAAACCCCTGGGTGCCCCACAAAACCTCTGGGTGCCCCCCCCCCCCCCCAAACTCCTGTGCCCCTCCCCAAACCCTGGGGCCCCCAAAACCATTGGGTGCCCCCCAAAACCCCTTGATGCTCCCCGAAACCTCTGGGTCCCCCAAAACCCTTGGGTCCCCCCGAAATCCCCGGGTCCCCCCAAAAACTCTGGGTGCCCCCCACCCCCAAACCTCTGGGTGCCCCCCAATCCTCTGGGTGCCCCCCCCAAACCTCTGCCACCCCCCAAACCCCTGGATGCCCCCAAAACCATTGGGTGCCCCCCCTCACCCCCTGGGTCCCCCCAAAACCCCTGGGTGCCCCCCAAAACCTCTGGGTGCCCCCCACCCAAACCTCTGGGTGCCCCCCACCCAAACCTCTGGGACCCCCCCCCCAGGGTCCCCCCCCCCCCCATCGCCCCCCCAATAAACGCCCCCCCCCAATCTCATCAGCCTCTGTCTGTTAATTGGGGAGGGCGGGGCTTCCCGCGTGGCCCCGCCCCCTCCGGTGACGTCACTCACTCCATCCAATCAACAGCCTTTATTTGAGGGGGGGGGGAGGGCACAAAACCACCACCACCACCCCCTTTCCCAGTTTAAACCAGTTTCCCACCAGTATGAGGTCCGAAGCCTTAATTTGGGGCAAAACCCCCCAATTTCAGTCCCCACCCCCAACCCCAATTTGGGGCAAAACCCCACGATTTTGGGGTCTTTACCCCGAATTTGGGGCAAAACCTCACGATTTTGGGGTTCCCGCTCTAAATTTTGGGCAAAACATCACGATTTTGGGGTCTTCACCCCGAATTTGGGGCAAAACCCCACGATTTTGGGATTCCCGCTGTCAATTCGGGGCAAAACACCACGATTTTGGGATCCCCATTCCCAATTTGGGGCAAAACCCCACGATTTTGAGGTCCTCGACCCCAATTTGGGCCAAAAACCTCACGATTTTGGGGTTCCTACCCCCAATTTGGGGGAAAACCCCACGATTTTGGGGTCTTCACCCCCAATTCTGGGCAAAACCCCACGATTTTGAGATTCCCCGCCCCCAATTTAGGGCAAAACCCCACGATTTTGGGGTCTTCACCCCCAATTTGGGGCAAAACTCCCCAATTTCAGCTCACTCCCCCCCAGTTTGGGGCAAAACCCCCTCAATTTTGGGATCCCCACCCCCAATTTGGGGCAAAACCCCACGATTTTGGGGTCTTCACCCCCAATTTGGGCCAAAAACCTCACGATTTTGGGGTTCCCACTCCCAATTTGGGGGAAAACCCCACGATTTTGGGGTCTTCACCCCCAATTCGGGGCAAAACCGCACGATTTTGGGGTCTTCACCCCCAATTTGAGGTAAAACCCCACGATTTTGAGATCCCCGCCCCCAATTTAGGGCAAAACCCCACGATTTTGGGGTCTTCACCCCCAATTTGGGGCAAAAAACCCCAATTTCAGCTCACTCCCCCCCAGCTTGGGGCAAAACCCCCTCAATTTTGGGGTCCCCACCCACAATTTGGGGCAAAACCCCACGATTTTGGGGTCTTCACCCCCAATTTGGGCCAAAAACCTCACGATTTTGGGGTTCCTACCCCCAATTTGGGGGAAAACCCCACGATTTTGGGGTCTTCACCCCCAATTCGGGGCAAAACCCCACGATTTTGAGATTCCCCGCCCCCAATTTAGGGCAAAACCCCACGATTTTGGGGTCTTCACCCCCAATTTGGGTCAAAACTCCCCAATTTCAGCTCACTCCCCCCCAGTTTGGGGCAAAACCCCCTCAATTTTGGGATCCCCACCCCCAATTTAGGGCAAAACCCCACGATTTTGGGGTCTTCACCCCCAATTTGGGGCAAAACCCCCCAATTTCAGCTCACTCCCCCCCAGCTTGGGGCAAAACCCCCTCAATTTTGGGGTCCCCACCCACAATTTGGGGCAAAACCCCACGATTTTGGGGTCTTCACCCCCAATTTGGGCCAAAAACCTCACGATTTTGGGGTTCCTGCCCCCAATTTGGGGGAAACCCCCACGATTTTGGGGTCTTCACCCCCAATCAGGGGCAAAACCCCACGATTTTGAGATTCCCCGCCCCCAATTTAGGGCAAAACCCACCGATTTTGGGGTCTTCACCCCCAATTTGGGGCAAAAC
The DNA here is from genome assembly GCA_033556795.1 of Tapera naevia. NCBI lineage: Eukaryota > Metazoa > Chordata > Aves > Cuculiformes > Neomorphidae > Tapera > Tapera naevia. Next base: position 31,504 of record JAUMJJ010000922.1, on the reverse strand, counting down.
TCCCCAATTTCAGCTCACTCCCCCCCAGTTTGGGGCAAAACCCCCTCAATTTTGGGGTCCCCACCCACAATTTGGGACAAAACCCCACGATTTTGGGGTCTTCACCCCCAATTTGGGCCAAAAACCTCACGATTTTGGAGTTCCCACTCCCAATTTGGGGAAAAACCCCACGATTTTGGGGTCCCCATCCCCAATTTGGGGAAAACCCCCACGATTTTGGGGTCCCCATCCCCAATTTGGGGCAAAACCCCACGATTTTGAGGTCCTCGACCCCAATTTGGGACAAAAAACTCACGATTTTGGGGTTCCCACCCCCAATTCGGGGCAAAACCCCACGATTTTGGGGTCTTCACCCTCAATTTGAGGTAAAACCCCACGATTTTGAGATTCCCCGCCCCCAATTTAGGGCAAAACCCCACGATTTTGTGATCCCACTCCCCTATTTGAGGAAAAACACCACGATTTTGGGGTTCCCACCCCCAATTTGGGGGAAAACCCCACGATTTTGGGGTCCCCACTCCCCAATTTGGGGAAAAAAGCCACGATTTTGGGGTCTTCACCCCCAATTTGGGAAAAAAAACCCTCAATTTTGGGGTCCCCCACCCCCAATTTTTGGCAAAACCCCACGATTTTGAGATCCCCGCCCCCAATTTGGGACAAAACCCCACGATTTTGGGGTTCCCACCTCCAATTTTGGGCAAAACCCCACGATTTTGAGGACCCACCCCCCTATTTGAGGCAAAACCCCACGATTTTGGGGGCCCCATCCCGAATTTGGGGCAAAACCCCTCAATTTTGGGGTCCCACCCCCAAACGTGAGGCTGAGTCCCCCCTAATTTGGGGCAAAACCACTTCATTTTGGGCTTCAATCTCTCAATTTGGGGTCCCATCCCCCCCGGTTTGGGGTTCAACACCCCCCCCCCCCCCAGTTTGGGGCAAAAGAACCTGATTTGGGGTCCCACCCCTCAATTTGGGGCAAGACCCCCTGATTTTGGGTCCCACCCCCAGTTTGGGGCTCAATCCCCCAATTTGGGGCAAAACATCCCGATTTGGGGGTCGCAGCTCCATATTTGGCCAAAACCCTCCCAAAATTGAGGTGCCACCCCCCAATTTGCCCCCCCCCCCCCCCCCCCCCCCGCGATTTTGGGGCAAAACTCCCCAATTTGGGGTCCCCCCCTAATTAACACCTCATTAATGAGGTTTGGGGGGGTCTAATTAAAGGGGAAGACACAGCTCCCCCCCCTTAAAGGGGCAGCGCCCCTAAGGGGGGGGGAAGGGGGTAAAAGAGGGTCCGGGGGGGCCCCCCTTTTCCTGCCCCTCCCCCCCCCCAACCAATGTGGTTTTTGGGTTCATTTTCTGGGATTTTGGGGGTGGGGCAAAAATCCCCTCCCCCCCCCCCTTAAAAATCATCGATTTCATGGAAATCAGGAAAAAATGGGTCCTGGGGGAGGGGGGAGGGGCAGGTTTTGGGGTGTGTCCCCCCCAATATGGGGTAAAACCCCTCCCCCATCCCCCGTTGACGTCATCGCTGCCCCCTCTGACGTCACTTCTGGGTGGGGGAGGGGCGGGCGCGGCGGCTCTTGAGGAGGAGGCGGAGCTGTGGGAGGAGGGGAGGGGTCAAAGGGAGGGCACCCGAAAAACCCGGAGTTTCACCCCAAAATCTGGGGGGAACCCAAAACCCTGGGATTTGACCCCAAAATCCAGGGGTTTGACCCCAAAATCTTGGGATTTGACCCCAAAATCCAGAGGTTTGACCCCAAAATCTTGGGATTTCACCCCAAAACCCTGGGATTTGACCCCAAAACCCTGGGATTTGACCCCAAAATCCAGGGGGTTAACCCCAAAATCTCGGGATTTGACTCCAAAATCCAGAGGTTTGACGCCAAAATCCAGGGGTTTGACCCCAAAATCTTGGGATTTGAACCCAAAATGCAGAGGTTTGACCCCAAAACCTTGGGATTTGACCCCAAAATCCAGAGGTTTGATGCCAAAATCTTGGGATTTCACCCCAAAATCCAGGGGTTTGACCCCAAAACCTTGGGATTTGACCCCAAAATCCAGAGGTTTGACCCCAAAATCTTGGGATTTCACCCCAAAATCCAGGGGTTTGACCCCAAAATCTTGGGATTTGAACCCAAAATGCAGAGGTTTGACCCCAAAATCTTGGGATTTGACCCCAAAATCCAGAGGTTTGATGCCAAAATCTTGGGATTTCACCCCAAAATCCAGGGGTTTGACCCCAAAACCTTGGGATTTGACCCCAAAATCCAGAGGTTTGATGTCAAAATCTTGGGATTTCACCCCAAAATCCAGGGGTTTGACCCCAAAATCTTGGGATTTGAACCCAAAATGCAGAGGTTTGACCCCAAAATCTTGGGATTTGACCCCAAAATCTTGGGATTTCACCCCAAAACCCTGGGATTTGATCCCAAAATCCAGGGGTTTGACCCCAAAATCTTGGGATTTCGCCCCAAAATCCAGGGGTTTGACCCCAAAATCTTGGGATTTCACCCCAAAACCCTGGGATTTGATCCCAAAATCCAGGGGTTTGACCCCAAAATCCAGGGGGTTGGCCCCAAAATCTTGGGATTTGACCCCAAAATCCAGAGGTTTGACCCCAAAATCTTGGGATTTCACCCCAAAATCTTGGGATTTCACCCCAAAATCCAGGGGTTTGATGCCAAAATCTTGGTATTTGACCCCAAAATCCAGGGGTTTGACCCCAAAACCTGGGGGTTTTACCCATAAATCCGGGATTTGACCTCAAAATTTGGAGGTTTCTCCCCAAAATCTGGGATTTGAACCCCAAAACCCGGAGGTTTCATCCTAAAGTCTTGGGGTGAAACTGCAGGATTTTGGGTTCCCAGTGAGGATTTTGGGGTGCAATGGGGCTATTTTGGGGTGAAACAGCAGGATTTTGGGTTCCCAGTGAGGATTTTGGGGTGCAATGGCGCTATTTTGGGGTGAAACAGCAGGATTTTGGGGTTCCCCGGGAGATTTTGGGGTGGAAATGGATTATTTTGGGGTGAAACAGCAGGATTTTGGGGTCCCAGAGGTGATTTTGGGGTGCAATGGGGCTATTTTTGGGGTGAAACTGCAAGATTTTGAGGTTCCCCGGGAGATTTTGGGGTGAATTGGATTATTTTGGGGTAGAATTGGATTATTTTGGGGTGAAACAGCAGGATTTTGGGGTCCCAGGGGTGATATTGGGGTGCAGTGGGGCTCTTTTGGGGTGAAATAGCAGGATTTTGGGATCCCGGAGGGGATTTTGGGTCAAAACAGCAGGATTTTAGGGTTCCAGGGTTGATTTTTTTGTGCAATGGGGTGATTTTGGGGTGAAATTGCAGGATTTTGGGGTCCCAGCGGTGATTTTGGGGCGCAATGGGGCAATTTTGGGGTGAAACAGCAGGATTTTGGGGTCCCAGGGGTGATTTAGGGGTTCAGTGAGGCTATTTTTGGGGTGAAACTGCAGGATTTTGAGGTTCCCCGGGAGATTTTGGGGTGGATTTGGATTATTTTGGGGTGAAACTGCAGGATTTTGGTGTCTTGGTGGGATTTTGGGGAGCAATGAGGTTATTTTGGGGTGAAACAGCAGGATTTTGGGGTTCCAGGGTTGATTTTTGAGTGCAATGGGGCTATTTCGGGGTGAAATTGGAGGATTTTAGGGTCCCAGGCGTGATTTTGGGGTGCAACGGGGTTATTTTGGGGTGAAACAGCAGAATTTTGGGTTCCCCAGGAGATTTTGGGGTGGAATTGGATTATTTTGGGGTGAAACAGCAGGATTTTGGGGTCCCAGGGTTGAACTTGGCGTGCAACGGGGCTCTTTTGGGGTGAAACAGCAGAATTTTGGGGTTCCAGGGTTGATTTTTGAGTGCAATGGGGCTGTTTTTTTGGGGTGAAATTGGAGGATTTTAGGGTTTCAAGCATGATTTTGGGGTGCAAAGGGGCTATGTTGGTGTGAAACAGCAGGATTTGGGGCTCACTGGGATAATTTGGGTTGGAATTGGGTTATTTTGGGTTGAAACAGCAGGTTTTTGGGGTCCTAGTGGTGATTTTGGGGGGCAATGGGGCTCCTTTGGGGTGAAACTACAGGATTTTGGGGTCCCAGGCGTGATTTTGGGGGGCAGTGGGACTATTTTGGGGTGAAACTGCAAGATTTTGAGGTTCCCCGGGAGATTTTGTGCTGGAATTGGGTTATTTTGGGGTGAAACTGCAGGATTTTGGGGTCCCAGAGGTGATTTTTGAGTGCAATGGGGCTCTTTTGGGGTGAAACTGCAGGATTTCGGGCTCCCAGTGGTGATCTTGGGGTGCAATGGGGCTACTTTGGGGTGAAATAGCAGGATTTTGGGGTCCCAGGGGTGATCTTGGGGTGCAATGGGGCTACTTTGGGGTGAAACAGCAAGATTTTGAGGTTCCCCGGGAGATTTTGGGCTGGATTTGGGTTATTTTGGGGTGAAACAGCAGGATTTTGGGGTCCCAGAGGTGATTTTTGAGTGCAATGGGGCTATTTTGAGGTGAAACTGCAGGATTTTGGGGTTCCAGCGGTGATTTTAGGGTGCAATGGGGCTCTTTTGGGGTGAAACAGCAGGATTTGGGGTCCCAGGCGTGATTTTGGGGTGCAGTGGGACTATTTTGGGGTGAAACAGCAAGATTTTGAGGTTCCCCGGGAGATTTTGGGCTGGAATTGGGTTATTTTGGGGTGAAACAGCAGGATTTCGGGGTCCCAGAGGTGATTTTTGAGTGCAATGGGGCTATTTTGAGGTGAAACTGCAGGATTTTGGGGTTCCAGCGGTGATTTTAGGGTGCAATGGGGCTCTTTTGGGGTGAAACACCAGGATTTTGGGGTCCCAGTAGTAATTTTTGAGTGCAATGGGGCTATTTTGGGGTGGAAAAGTAAGATTTTGGGGTTCCCGGGGAGATTTTGGGGTGGAACTGGATTATATTGTGGTGGAATTGGATTATTTTGGGGTGAAACAGAATGATTTCGGGCTCCCAGGGGTGATCTTGGGGTGCAATGGGGCTACTTTGGGGTGAAACAGCAAGATTTTGAGGTTCCCCGGGAGATTTTGGGCTGGAATTGGGTTATTTTGGGGTGAAACAGCAGGATTTTGGGGTTCCAGCGGTGATTTTGGGGTGCAATGGGGCTATTTTGAGGTGAAACTGCAGGATTTTGGGGTTCCAGCGGTGATTTTGGGGTGCAATGGGGCTCTTTTGGGGTGAAACAGCAGGATTTCGGGCTCCCGGGGTGATTTTGGGGTGCAATGGGGCTACTTTGGGGTGAAATAGCAGGATTTTGGGGTCCCAGGCGTGATTTTGGGGGGCAGTGGGACTATTTTGGGGTGAAACTGCAAGATTTTGAGGTTCCCCGGGAGATTTTGTGCTGGATTTGGGTTACTTTGGGGTGAAACTGCAGGATTTTGGGGTCCCAGAGGTGATTTTTGAGTGCAATGGGGCTATTTTGAGGTGAAACTGCAGGATTTTGGGCTCCCAAGGGTGATTTTAGGGTGCAATGGGGCTATTTTGGGGTGAAACACCAGGATTTTGGGGTCCCAGTAATAATTTTTGAGTGCAATGGGGCTATTTTGGGGTGAAACAGCAGGATTTGGGTGTTCCCCGGGAGATTTTGGGGTGGAACTGGATTATTTTGGGGTGGAATTGAATTATTTTGGGGTGAAACAGAATGATTTCGGGCTCCCAGGGGTGATCTTGGGGTGCAATGGGGCTCTTTTGGGGTGAAATTGGAGGATTTTAGGGTCTCAGGCATGATTTTGGGGTTCAACGGGGCAATTTTGGGGTGAAACACCAGGATTTTGGGGTTCCAGCGGTGATTTTGGGGTGCAGTGGGACTATTTTGGGGTGAAATTGGAGGATTTTGAGGTTCCCCGGGAGATTTTGGGCTGGAATTGGGTTATTTTGGGGTGAAACTGCAGGATTTTGGGGTCCCAGAGGTGATTTTTGAGTGCAATGGAGCTATTTTGAGGTGAAACTGCAGGATTTTGGGGTTCCAGCGGTGATTTTGGGGTGCAATGGGGCTCTTTTGGGGTGAAACTGAAGGATTTTGGGCTCCCAGTGGTGATCTTGGGGTGCAATGGGGCTATTTTGGGGTGAAACACCAGGATTTTGGGGTTCCAGCGGTGATTTTGGGGTGCAGTGGGACTATTTTGGGGTGAAACAGCAAGATTTTGAGGTTCCCCGGGAGATTTTGGGCTGGAATTGGGTTATTTTGGGGTGAAACAGCAGGATTTCGGGGTCCCAGAGGTGATTTTGGGGTGCAATGGGGCTATTTTGAGGTGAAACTGCAGGATTTTGGGGTTCCAGCGGTGATTTTGGGGTGCAATGGGGCTCCTTTGGGGTGAAACTGCAGGATTTCGGGCTCCCAGGGATGATTTTGGGGTGCAATGGGGCTATTTTGGGGTGAAACTGCAAGATTTTGAGGTTCCCCGGGAGATTTTGGGCTGGAATTGGGTTATTTTGGGGTGAAACTGCAGGATTTTGGGGTCCCAGAGGTGATTTTTGAGTGCAATGGGGCTATTTTGAGGTGAAACTGCAGGATTTTGGGCTCCCAAGGGTGATTTTAGGGTGCAATGGGGCTATTTTGGGGTGAAACACCAGGATTTTGGGGTCCCAGTAATAATTTTTGAGTGCAATGGGGCTATTTTGGGGTGAAATAGCAGGATTTGGGGGTTCCCCGGGAGATTTTGGGGTGGAACTGGATTATTTTGGGGTGGAATTGAATTATTTTGGGGTGAAACAGAATGATTTCGGGCTCCCAGGGGTGATCTTGGGGTGCAATGGGGCTCTTTTGGGGTGAAATTGGAGGATTTTAGGGTCTCAGGCATGATTTTGGGGTTCAACGGGGCAATTTTGGGGTGAAATAGCAGGATTTGGGGGTTCCTCGGGAGATTTTGGGGTGGAACTGGATTATTTTGGGGTGGAACTGGGTTATTTTGGGGTATAATTGGATTATTTTGGGGTGAAACAGAATGATTTCGGGCTCCCAGGGGTGATTTTGGGGTGCAATGGGGCTATTTTGGGGTGAAACACCAGGATTTTGGGGCTCCAGCGGTGATTTTGGGGTGCAGTGGGACTATTTTGGGGTGAAATAGCAGGATTTTGGGGTCCCAGGCATGATCTTGGGGTGCAATGGGGCTACTTTGGGGTGAAACTGCAAGATTTTGAGGTTCCCCGGGAGATTTTGGGCTGGAATTGGGTTATTTTGGGGTGAAACAGCAGGATTTTGGGGTCCCAGAGGTGATTTTTGAGTGCAATGGGGCTATTTTGAGGTGAAACTGCAGGATTTTGGGGTTCCAGCGGTGATTTTGGGGTGCAATGGGGCTCCTTTGGGGTGAAACTGCAGGATTTCGGGCTCCCAGGGGTTATTTTGGGGTGCAATGGGGCTATTTTGGGGTGAAACTGCAAGATTTTGAGGTTCCCCGGGAGATTTTGGGCTGGAATTGGGTTACTTTGGGGTGAAACAGCAGGATTTTGGGGTCCCAGAGGTGATTTTTGAGTGCAATGGGGCTATTTTGAGGTGAAACTGCAGGATTTTGGGCTCCCAAGGGTGATTTTAGGGTGCAATGGGGCTATTTTGGGGTGAAACACCAGGATTTTGGGGTCCCAGTAATAATTTTTGAGTGCAATGGGGCTATTTTGGGGTGAAACAGCAGGATTTGGTTGTTTCCCGGGAGATTTTGGGGTGGAACTGGATTATTTTGGGGTGGAATTGAATTATTTTGGGGTGAAACAGAATGATTTCGGGCTCCCAGGGGTGATCTTGGGGTGCAATGGGGCTCTTTTGGGGTGAAATTGGAGGATTTTAGGGTCTCAGGCATGATTTTGGGGTTCAACGGGGCAATTTTGGGGTGAAACACCAGGATTTTGGGGCTCCAGCGGTGATTTTGGGGTGCAGTGGGACTATTTTGGGGTGAAATTGGAGGATTTTGAGGTTCCCCGGGAGATTTTGGGCTGGAATTGGGTTATTTTGGGGTGAAACTGCAGGATTTTGGGGTCCCAGAGGTGATTTTTGAGTGCAATGGGGCTATTTTGAGGTGAAACTGCAGGATTTTGGGGTTCCAGCGGTGATTTTGGGGTGCAATGGGGCTCTTTTGGGGTGAAACAGCAGGATTTCGGGCTCCCAGGGTTGATTTTGGGGTGCAATGGGGCTACTTTGGGGTGAAATAGCAGGATTTTGGGGTCCCAGGCGTGATTTTGGGGTGCAGTGGGACTTTTTTGGGGTGAAACTGCAAGATTTTGGGGTTCCCTGGGAGATTTTGGGCTGGAATTGGGTTATTTTGGGGTGAAACTGCAGGATTTTGGGGTCCCAGAGGTGATTTTTGAGTGCAATGGGGCTATTTTGAGGTGAAACTGCAGGATTTTGGGGTTCCAGCGGTGATTTTAGGGTGCAATGGGGCTCTTTTGGGGTGAAACAGCAGGATTTCGGGCTCCCAGGGTTGATTTTGGGGTGCAATGGGGCTATTTTGGGTTGAAATAGCAGGATTTGGGTGTTCCCCGGGAGATTTTGGGGTGGAACTGGATTATTTTGGGGTGGAATTGAATTATTTTGGGGTGAAACAGAATGATTTCGGGCTCCCAGGGGTGATCTTGGGGTGCAACGGGGCTACTTTGGGGTGAAACAGCAGGATTTTGGGGTGTAGCAGTGGGGTTTTGGGGGTGCCCGGCGTTAGAGGGGGGGTCACCTGGTCGCCGCGGGGCCCGGGGGGCAGCAGCCCCTGGGGGGTCTCGTGCTCCAGGTTCCTGGCGCCGGGATCGGCTCCGCACGCCAGGAGGAGGCGGATGAGGGGCTCCTGGTTGGGTCCCCCGGGAAGAGCGGCCGCCATATGCAGGGGGGTGTTCCCGTGGGCCTTGGGGGGGGGCACTTGGGGGTCAGGGTGGACCTATAGGTCCCCCAGCCCCATAACTACCTCCAGGCCCCACGGCTGCCCCATAGGGACCTCAATCCCCCCATAGCACCCCACAGATCCCCCCATAGATCCACCAGAAACACCTCAGAACCCCCCTGAGATCCACCACAGGCCCCCCAAATCCACCCCATGGACACCCCACAGGTCCCCCAGCCCCATAACCACCTCCAGGCCCCACGGCTGCCCCATAGGGACCTCAACCCCCCCATAGCACCCCACAGATCCCCCCATAGATCCACCAGAGGCACCTCAGAACCCCCTCGAGATCCACCACAGGCCCCCCAAATCCACCCCATGGACACCCCACAGGTCCCCCAGCCCCATAACCACCTCCAGGCCCCACGGCTGCCCCATAGGGACCTCAACCCCCCCATAGGACCCCACAGATCCCCCCATAGATCCACCAGAAACACCTCAGAACCCCCCTGAGATCCACCACAGGCCCCCCAAATCCACCCCATGGACACCCCACAGGTCCCCCAGCCCCATAACCACCTCCAGGCCCCACGGCTGCCCCATAGGGACCTCAGTCCCCCCGTAACACCCCACAGATCCCCCCATAGATCCACCAGAGACACCTCAGAACCCCCCATAGATCCACCACAGGCCCCCCAAATCCACCCCATGGACACCCCACAGGTCCCCCAGCCCCATAACCACCTCCAGGCCCCACGGCTGCCCCATAGGGACCTCAACCCCCCCATAGGACCCCACAGATCCCCCCATAGATCCACCAGAAACACCTCAGAACCCCCTCGAGATCCACCACAGGCCCCCCAAATCCACCCCATGGACACCCCACAGGTCCCCCAGCCCCATAACCACCTCCAGGCCCCACGGCTGCCCCATAGGGACCTCAACCCCCCCATAGCACCCCACAGATCCCCCCATAGATCCACCAGAGACACCTCCAAACCCCCCTGAGATCCACCACAGGTCCCCCAAATCCACCCCATGGACACCCCACAGGTCCCCCAGCCCCATAACCACCTCCAGGCCCCACGGCTGCCCCATAGGGACCTCAACCCCCCCATAGGACCCCATAGATCCCCCCATAGATCCACCAGAAACACCTCAGAACCCCCCATAGATCCACCACAGGCCCCCCAAATCCACCCCATGGACACCCCACAGGTCCCCCAGCCCCATAACCACCTCCAGGCCCCACGGCTGCCCCATAGGGACCTCAACCCCCCCATAGGACCCCATAGATCTCCCCATAGATCCACCAGAGACACCTCCGAACCCCCCTGAGATCCACCACAGGCCCCCCAAATCCACCCCATGGACACCCCACAGGTCCCCCAGCCCCATAACCACCTCCAGGCCCCACGGCTGCCCCATAGGGACCTCAACCCCCCCATAGGACCCCACAGATCCCCCCATAGATCCACCAGAGACACCTCCAAACCCCCCATAGATCCACCACAGGCCCCCCAAATCCACCCCATGGACACCCCACAGGTCCCCCAGCCCCATAACCACCTCCAGGCCCCACGGCTGCCCCATAGGGACCTCAACCCCCCCATGGGACCCCACAGATCCCCCCATAGATCCACCAGAAACACCTCCAAACCCCCCTGAGATCCACCACAGGCCCCCCAAATCCACCCCATGGACACCCCACAGGTCCCCCAGCCCCATAACCACCTCCAGGCCCCACGGCTGCCCCATAGGGACCTCAACCCCCCCATAGGACCCCATAGATCCCCCCATAGATCCACCAGAAACACCTCAGAACCCCCCATAGATCCACCACAGGCCCCCCAAATCCACCCCATGGACACCCCACAGGTCCCCCAGCCCCATAACCACCTCCAGGCCCCACGGCTGCCCCATAGGGACCTCAACCCCCCCATAGGACCCCACAGATCCCCCCATAGATCCACCAGAAACACCTCCAAACCCCCCTGAGATCCACCACAGGCCCCCCAAATCCACCCCATGGACACCCCACAGGTCCCCCAGCCCCATAACCACCTCCAGGCCCCACGGCTGCCCCATAGGGACCTCAACCCCCCCATAGGACCCCACAGATCCCCCCATAGATCCACCAGAAACACCTCAGAACCCCCTCGAGATCCACCACAGGCCCCCCAAATCCACCCCATGGACACCCCACAGGTCCCCCAGCCCCATAACCACCTCCAGGCCCCACGGCTGCCCCATAGGGACCTCAACCCCCCCATAGGACCCCATAGATCTCCCCATAGATCCACCAGAGACACCTCCAAACCCCCCTGAGATCCACCACAGGCCCCCCAAATCCACCCCATGGACACCCCACGGGTCCCCCAGCCCCATAACCACCTCCAGGCCCCACGGCTGCCCCATAGGGACCTCAACCCCCCCATAGGACCCCACAGATCCCCCCATAGATCCACCAGAAACACCTCAGAACCCCCCTGAGATCCACCACAGGCCCCCCAAATCCACCCCATGGACACCCCACAGGTCCCCCAGCCCCATAACTACCTCCAGGCCCCACGGCTGCCCCATAGGGACCTCAACCCCCCCATAGGACCCCATAGATCTCCCCATAGTTCCACCAGAGACACCTCAGAACCCCCCTGAGATCCACCACAGGCCCCCCAAATCCACCCCATGGACACCCCACAGGTCCCCCAGCCCCATAACCACCTCCAGGCCCCACGGCTGCCCCATAGGGACCTCAACCCCCCCCATAGCACCCCACAGATCCCCCCATAGATCCACCAGAAACACCTCCAAACCCCCCTGAGATCCACCACAGGCCCCCCAAATCCACCCCATGGACACCCCACAGGTCCCCCAGCCCCATAACCACCTCCAGGCCCCACGGCTGCCCCATAGGGACCTCAACCCCTCCATAGGACCCCACAGATCCCCCCATAGATCCACCAGAGACACCTCAGAACCCCCCTGAGATCCACCACAGGCCCCCCAAATCCACCCCATGGACACCCCACAGGTCCCCCAGCCCCATAACCACCTCCAGGCCCCACGGCTGCCCCATAGGGACCTCAACCCCCCCATAGGACCCCACAGATCCCCCATTTGATCCACCAGAAACACCTCCAAACCCCCCTGAGATCCACCACAGGCCCCCCAAATCCACCCCATGGACACCCCACAGGTCCCCCAGCCCCATAACCACCTCCAGGCCCCACGGCTGCCCCATAGGGACCTCAACCCCCCCATAGGACCCCACAGATCCCCCCATAGATCCACCAGAGACACCTCAGAACCCCCCATAGATCCACCACAGGCCCCCCAAATCCACCCCATGGACACCCCACAGGTCCCCCAGCCCCATAACCACCTCCAGGCCCCACGGCTGCCCCATAGGGACCTCAACCCCCCCATAGGACCCCATAGATCTCCCCATAGTTCCACCAGAGACACCTCAGAACCCCCCTGAGATCCACCACAGGCCCCCCAAATCCACCCCATGGACACCCCACAGGTCCCCCAGCCCCATAACCACCTCCAGGCCCCACGGCTGCCCCATAGGGACCTCAACCCCCCCATAGCACCCCACAGATCCCCCCATAGATCCACCAGAGACACCTCAGAACCCCCTCGAGATCCACCACAGGCCCCCCAAATCCACCCCATGGACACCCCACAGGTCCCCCAGCCCCATAACCACCTCCAGGCCCCACGGCTGCCCCATAGGGACCTCAACCCCTCCATAGGACCCCACAGATCCCCCCATAGATCCACCAGAAACACCTCCAAACCCCCCTGAGATCCACCACAGGCCCCCCAAATCCACCCCATGGACACCCCACAGGTCCCCCAGCCCCATAACCACCTCCAGGCCCCACGGCTGCCCCATAGGGACCTCAACCCCCCCATAGCACCCCACAGATCCCCCCATAGATCCACCAGAAACACCTCCAAACCCCCCTGAGATCCACCACAGGCCCCTCCCAAGCCCCCCAAATCCCCTCCCAGACCCCATAACTCCTCCATAGGACCCCCACCCACCCCCACCTCCCACCCCCCACCCACCCCACAAGTTCTGGGGACCCCTGGTCACCTTCAGGTTGACGAGGCGCGGGGTCCCCCCGGGGTGCTGCAGGAGAAGGTGGCTGAGGACCAGGTTGCCCCCCCGGACGGCCAAGTGGAGGGGGGTCTGGCTGCTCTTCATGTCCTTGGGGTGGGGGGGGACACAGATCTGGGGGGTGAGGTGGGGAAAGGGGGGGGTCCCAGCACCCCATGGACCTGGGATGGAGCTCCCACCAGCCCCCATTAGGGTGGGTTGGGGTCCCACCACCCCATGGATCTGGGTTGGGGTCGCAACAACCCAGAGATGTGGGTTGGGGTCCCACCACCCCCCCCCCATGGACCTGGGCTGGGGTCCCACCACCCCATGGACCTGGGTTGGGGTCCCACCACCCCATGGACCCCCTCGTGGACCTGGGTTGGGGTCCCACTGCCCCATGGACCTGGGTTGGGGTCCCACCACCCCATGGACCTGGGTTGGGGTCCCACCACCCCCCCACGGATCTGGGTTGGGGTCCCACCACCCCATGGACCAGGGTTGGGGTCCCACCACCCCATGGACCCCCTCATGGACCTGGGTTGGGGTCCCACTGCCCCATGGACCTGGGTTGGGGTCCCACCACCCCATGGATCTGAGTTGGGGTCCCACCACCCCATGGACCCCCTCATGGACCTGTGTTGGGGTCCCACCACCCCATGGATCTGGGTTGGGGTCGCAACAACCCAGAGATGTGGGTTGGGGTCCCACGACCCCCCCCCCACGGATCTGAGTTGGGGTCCCACCACCCCATGGACCCCCTCGTGGACCTGGGTTGGGGTCCCACTGCCCCATGGACCTGGGTTGGGGTCCCACCACCCCATGGATCTGATTTGGGGTCCCACCACCCCATGGACCTCTTCATGGACCTGGGTTGGGGTCCCACTGCCCCATGGACCTGGGTTGGGGTCCCACCCCCCCCATGGACCTGGGTTGGGGTCCCACCACCCCAAGGATCTGAGTTGGGGTCCCACCACCCCCCCCATAGATCTGAGTTGGGGTCCCACCACCCCCCCATAGGTCTGAGTTGGGGTCCCCCCTATGGATCTGAGTTGGGGTCCCACCACCCCAAGGGTCTGAGTTGGGGTCCCACCACCCCCCACAGATCTGAGTTGGGGTCCCACCACCCCCCCTATGGATGTGAGTTGGGGTCCCACCACCCCAAGGGTCTGAGTTGGGGTCCCACCCCCCCCATAGGTCTGAGTTGGGGTCCCACCACCCACATGGACCTGTGTTGGGGTCCCACCACCCCCCCCAGATCTGAGTTGGGGTCCCACCACCCCAAGGGTCTGAGTTGGGGTCCCACCACCCCCCCCAGATCTGAGTTGGGGTCCCACCCCCCCATAGGTCTGAGTTGGGGTCCCCCCTATGGATCTGGGTTGGGGTCTCACCACCCCATGGATCTGAGTTGGGGTCCCACCACCCCCCCAGATCTGAGTTGGGGTCCCCCCTATGGATCTGAGTTGGGGTCCCACCACCCACATGGACCTGGGTTGGGGTCCCACCACCCCACGGATCTGAGTTGGGGTCCCACCCCCCCACAAATCTGAGTTGGGGTCCCACCCCCCCATGGATCTGAATTGGGGTCCCACCACCCCCCCCCCCAGATCTGAGTTGGGGTCCCACCACTCCCCCCATAGATCTGAGTTGGGGTCCCACCCCCCCAAGGGTCTGAGTTGGGGTCCCACCACTCCCCCACAGATCTGAGTTGGGGTCCCACCACCCCCATAGATCTGAGTTGGGGTCCCACCACCCCCCCCAAGGATCTGAGTTGGGGTCCCACCACCCCAAGGGTCTGAATTGGGGTCCCACCCCCCCCATAGGTCTGAGTTGGGGTCCCACCACCCCATGGATGTGAGTTGGGGTCCGACCCCCCCCAAGGGTCTGAGTTGGGGTCCCACCACCCACATGGACCTGTGTTTGGGTCTCACCACCCCCCCAGATCTGAGTTGGGGTCCCACCCACCCATAGATCTGAGTTGGGGTCCCACCACCCCAAGGGTCTGAGTTGGGGTCCCACCACCCCCCCCAAGGGTCTGAGTTGGGGTCCCACCACCCCACGAATCTGAGTTGGGGTCCCACCACCCCATAGATGTGAGTTGGGGTCCCACCCCCCATGGATCTGAGTTGGGGTCCCACCCCCCCATAGGTCTGAATTGGGGTCCCACCACCCCAAGGGTCTGAGTTGGGGTCCCACCACCCCCCCCATGGATCTGAGTTGGGGTCCCACCACCCCAAGGGTCTGAGTTGGGGTCCCACCACCCCATAGATCTGAGTTGGGGTCCCACCACCCCCCCACAGATCTGAGTTGGGGTCCCACCACCCCACGGATCTGAGTTGGGGTCCCACCACCCCCCCAGATCTGAGTTGGGGTCCCCCCCCCCCTATGGATCTGAGTTGGGGTCCCATCACCCACATGGACCTGGGCTGGGGTCCCATCACCCCCACGGATCTGTGTTGGGGTCCCACCCCCCCCATAGGTCTGAGTTGGGGTCCCACCACCCACATGGACCTGTGTTGGGGTCCCACCACCCCCCCCAGATCTGAGTTGGGATCCCACCACCCCAAGGGTCTGAGTTGGGGTCCCACCCCCCCCCAGATCTGAGTTGGGGTCCCACCACCCCCCCAGGTCTGAGTTGGGGTCCCACCACCCCATCGGTCTGAGTTGGGGACCCACCAACCCCCGGATCTGAGTTGGGGTCCCACCACCCCCCCAGATCTGAGTTGGGGTCTCCCCCCCCATGGATCTGAGTTGGGGTCCCACCACCCACATGGACCTGTGTTGGGGTCCCACCACCCCAAGGGTCTGAGTTGGGGTCCCACCACCCCCCTATGGATCTGAGTTGGGGTCCCACCACCCCAAGGACACCCCCATGGACCTGGGTTGAGGGTCCCAGGACAGTTTTTGGGGTGCAATGGGGCTATTTTGGGGTGAAACTGCAGGATTTTGGGGTCTCAGGGGAGATTTTGGGGTGAAAAGGGGCTACTTTGGGGTAAAACTGCAGGATTTTGGGGTCCCAGGAGTAATTTTTGGGTGCAATGGGCATATTTTGGGGTGAAACACCAGGATTTTGGGGTCACAGGGGAGATTTTGGGGTGAAAAGGGGCGATTTTGGGGTAAAACAGCAGGATTTGGGCGTCCCAGGAGTGATTTTGGGGTGCAATGGGGCTATTTTGGGGTGAAACAGCAGGATTTTGGTTTCCCAATGGTGTTTCTTGGGTGAAAAGGGGTGATTTTGGGTGGAAACAGCAGGATTTTGGGATCCCAGGGGTCATTTTTGGGTGCAATGGGGCTATTTTGGGGTGAAACAACAGGATTATGGGGTCCCAGGAGAGTTTTTTGAGTGCAATGGGGCTACTTTGGGGTGAAACAGGAGGATTTTGGGGTCTCAGGGGAGATTTTGGGGTGAAAAGGAGCGATTTTGGGGTTTAAAACAGCAGGATTTTTGCGACCCAGGAGTGATTTTGGGGTACAATGGGGCTATTTTGGGGTGAAACACCAGGATTTTGGGGTCCAAAGAGAGATTTTGGGGTGAAGGGGGGCAATTTGGGGTTGAAACACCAGGATTTTGGGGGCCCAGGGGTAATTTTTGGGTGCAATGGGGTTATTTGGGGTGAAATTGCAGGATTTTGGGGTCCAAAGAGAGATTTTGGGGTGAAGTGGGGCAATTTTGGGTTGAAACAGCAGGATTTTGGCATCCCAGGGTAAATTTTGGGTGCAATGGGGCTATTTTGGGGTGAAACACCAGGATTTTGGGGTCCCAGGAGAGATTTTGGGGTGAAAAGGGGCGATTTTGGGTAAAACAGCAGGATTTTGGGGGCCTAGGGGTAATTTTTGGGTTGCAATGGGGTTATTTTGGGGTGAAATTGCAGGATTTTGGGGTCCCAGGAGTGATTTTGGGGTGCAAAGGGGCTCCTTTGGGGTGAAACACCAGGATTTTGGGGTCCCAGGAGTGATTTTGGGTTGCAATGGGGCTTCTTTGGGGTAAAACTGCAGGATTTTGGGGTCCCAGGGGTAATTTTTTGGGTGCAATGGGCATATTTTGGGGTGAAACAGCAGGATTTTGGGGTCCCAGGAGTGTTTTTGGGGTGCAAAGGGGCTACTTTGGGGTGAAACTGCAAGATTTGGGGGTCCCAGAGGTTATTCTGGGGTGCAAAGGGGCTCCTTTGGGGTTAAACACCAGGATTTTGGGGGTGGGTCCCCTATTTTTGGGGGGGTCCTCTATTTTTTTAGGGGGGATTCCCTATTCTTGGGGGGGGGGTGTCCCCCCCAGTTTTGGGGTACCTGGCTGCCGCAGTCGGCCCCCATCCTCAGCAGCATCTGGACGCAGAGGAGCCGCTCCTGGGGGGTCCCTAAATTTGGGGGACCCCCCCCTCCCTCTTCGGGGGGACCCCCCACCCGCAGCGAAGCATTGTGGGAGAGAACAGCGCAGTGCAGGGGGGTCTGGCCTGGGGGGGGAGGGGAGGGGGGTCCGGGAGGGGGGTGCAGATCAGGACCGACCCCCCCATTGCACCCCAAAACTGGAGACCCCCACCCCCTATAGACCCCCCCCAAACCAGGGACACCCCCGACACCCCCCCATCCCCCCCCCCCCAGGGAACCCCCACATTCGGGACCCCCTCAAATGCCCCCAAACCAGGAACCCACCCACCCCCCCCCCAGCCCAAAATTGGGGTCACCCCCTTCAGGGCCCCTCCCCCATACCAGGGACACCCCCCCCCAAATTGGGACCCCCCCAAAATCTCTGAAATCCACCCCCCCCCCTAAACTGGAGACACCCCCCCCCAAAATCAGGGCCTCCCCCCCCCCAATCAAGGACCCCCCCGGGTCCCCCTAAACTGGGGACCCCTCAGGGACCCCCCCAAACCAGGACACCCCTCCCCCACCCACCCAGAGCACCCCCCCAAACTGGGGACCCCCCCACCCAGACAACCCCAAAACAAGGGATCCCCCAAACCAAGGCCCCCCCCCCCCCAAAACCAGGGACCCTTCCCAAGACCCCCCCAAAACTGGGGACCCCCCCCAAATCAAGGACCCCCCCTTCACGTCCCCCCAAACTGGGGACCCCCCAGGGTCCCCCCCCAAACCAGGACATCCCCCCCCACACCCACCCAGAGCACCCCCAAACTGGGGACCCCCCGGCAAAACAAGGGATCCCCCCAAAACCAAGGGCCCCCCCCAAACCAGGGACCCCCACCCTTCCCCCCCCCCCCCCCCCAGCAGAGTACCCAAAACTGGGGACCCCCCAGGGACCCCCTCAAACCAGGACACCCCACACACACCCAGAGCCCCCCCCGAAATTGGGGACCCCCCCAAAACAAGGGATCCCCCAAACCAAGGGCCCCCCCCCAAACAGGGACCCCCCACCCAGACACCCCCCCCCAAAATTGGGGACCCCCCCAAAAGAAGGGATCCCCCCAAACCAAGGGCCCCCCCCAAACCCAGGGACCCTTCCCAAGCCCCCCCCAAAACTGGGGACCCCCCCAAATCAAGGACCCCCCTTCACGTCCCCCCAAATTGGGGTCCCCCCAGGGACACCCCCAAACCAGGACACCCCTCCCCCACCCACAGCACCCCCAAACTGGGGACCCCCCGGCAAAACAAGGGATCCCCCCAAAACCAAGGGCCCCCCCCAAACCAGGGACCCCCACCCAGACCCCTCTCCCCAAAATTGGGGACCCCCCCAAAACATGGGATCCACCCAAACAAGGGACACCCCCAAACCAGGGACCCCCCACCCAGACACCCCCCCCCCCAAAATTGGGACCCCCCCAAAAACCCCCCAGGGACCCCCTCAAACCAGGACACCCCCCCCCACACCCAGAGCCCCCTCCGAAATTGGGGATCCCCCCAAAACAAGGGATCCCCCAAACCAAGGGCCTCCCCCAAACCAGGCCGCCCCCCCCCAAAATTGGGGACCCCCCCAAAAGAAGGGATTCCCCCAAACCAAGCCCCCCCCCAAACCAGGGACCCTCCCCCCAGCCCCCCTCCCCAAAATTGGGGACCCCCTCAAAACAAGGGATCCCCAAACCAAGACCCCCCCCCCCCCCAAACCAGGGACCCCCCACCCAGACCCCACCCCTCCCTAAAATTGGGGACCCCCCCAAAACAAGGGATCCCCCAAACCAAGGGCCCCCCCCAAACCAGGGACCCTTCCCAAGACCCCCCCAAAACTGGGGACCCCCCCAAAACTGGGGACCCCCCCAAATCAAGGACCCCCTTCACATCCCCCCAAACTGGGGACCCCCCAGGGACACCCCCAAACCAGGACACCCCTCCCCACCCACAGCACCCCCAAACTGGGGACCCCCCGGCAAAACAAGGGATCCCCCCAAAACCAAGGGCCCCCCCCAAACCAGGGACCCCCCACCCAGACCCCACCCCTCCCTAAAATTGGGGACCCCCCAAAACAAGGGATCCACCCAAACAAGGACACCCCCAAACCAGGGACCCTGCACCCAGACACCCCCCTCCCAAAATTGGGGACCCCCCCAAAACAAGGGATCCCCCAAACCAAGGGCCCCCCCCAAACCAGGGACCCTTTCCAAGACCCCCCCAAAACTGGGGACCCCCCCCCAAATCAAGGACCCCCCTTCACATCCCCCCAAACTGGGGACCCCCCAGGGACACCCCCAAACCAGGACACCCCTCCCCCACCCACAGCACCCCCAAACTGGGGACCCCCCGGCAAAACAAGGGATCCCCCCAAAACCAAGGGCCCCCCCCAAACCAGGGACCCCCCACCCAGACCCCCCTCCCCAAAATTGGGGACCCCCCCAAAACATGGGATCCACCCAAACAAGGACACCCCCAAACCAGGGACCCCCCACCCAGACACCCCCCCCCCCCCCCCAAAATTGGGGACCCCCCCAAAACCCCCCAGGAACACCCTCAAACCAGGACACCCTTCCCCCCCCCCCCCCCCCCAGAGCACCCCCAAATTGGGGACCCCCCAGGGACCCCCTCAAACCAGGACACCCCACACACACCCAGAGCCCCCCCCGAAATTGGGGACCCCCCCAAACCAAGGGATCCCCCAAACCAAGGCCCCCCCCCCACCCAGCCCCCCCCTCCCAAAATTGGGGACCCCCCCCCCAAAACAAGGACCCCCCTTCACGTCCCCCCAAACTGGGGTCCCCCCAGGGACCCCCCCCCCAAACCAGGACACCCCTCCCCACCAACAGCACCCCCAACTGGGGACCCCCCCCAAAACAAATGATCCCCCAAACCAAGGGCCCCCCCCAAACCAGGGACCCCCCTCCCAGACCCCCCTCCCCAAAATTGGGGACCCCCCCAAAACCCCCCAGGGACCCCCTCAAACCAGGACACCCCACACACACCCAGAGCCCCCCCCGAAATTGAGGACCCTCCCAAAACAAGAGATCCCCCAAACCAAGGGGCCCCCCCAAACCAGCCCCCCCCCCCAAAATTGGGGACCCCCCCAAAACAAGGGATCCCCCAAACCAAGCCCCCCCCCCAAATCAGGGACTCTCCCCCCTGCCCCCCCTCCCCAAAATTGGGGACCCCCTCAAAACAAGGGATCCCCCAAATCAAGACCCCCCCCCCAAACCAGGGACCCCCCACCCAGACACCCCCCCCCGAAATTGGGGACCCCCCCAAAACAAGGGATCCCCCAAACCAAGGGCCCCCCCCAAACCAGGGACCCCGCACCCAGGGACCCCCCCCCCCCAAATTGGGAACCCCCCCAAAACATGGGATCCACCCAAACAAGGGACACCCCCAAACCAGGGACCCTGCACCCAGACACCCCCTCCCTAAAATTGGGGACCCCCCCCAAATCAAGGACCCCCCCTTCACATCCCCCCAAACTGGGGTCCCCCCAGGACCCCTCCAAACCAGGACACCCCCCCACCCACCCAGAGCACCCCCAAACTGGGGACCCCCCAGGGACCCCCCCAAACCAGGACATCCCCCCCACCCAGAGCACCCCCAAACTGGGGACCCCCCGGGAAAACAAGGGATCCCCCCAAAACCAAGGCCCCCCCCCCAAACCAGGGACCCCCCCCCAGGGACCCCCCCCAAAATTGGGACCCCCCCCAAAACCCCCAGGGACACCCTCAAACCAGGACACCCTTCCCCCCCTCCCCCCCCAGAGCACCCCCAAATTGGGGACCCCCCAGGACCCCCTCAAACCAGGACACCCCCACACACACCCAGAGCCCCCCCCGAAATTGGGGACCCCCCCAAAACAAGGGATCCCCCAAACCAGGCCCCCCCCCCCCCCCCAAAATTGGGGACCCCTCCCAAATCAAGGACCCCCCTTCACGTCCCCCCAAACTGGGGTCCCCCCAGGGACACCCCCAAACCAGGACACCCCTCCCCCACCAACAGCACCCCCAAACTGGAGACCCCCCCCAAAACAAAGGATCCCCCAAACCAAGGGCCCCCCCCAAACCAGGGAAACCCCACCCAGACCCCCCTCCCCAAAATTGGGGACCCCCCCAAAACATGGGATCCACCCAAACAAGGGACACCCCCAAAACACGGACCCCCCCCCAAAACCAGGGACCCTTCCCAAGACCCCCCCAAAACTGGGGACCCCTCCAAAATCAAGGACCCCCCTTCACATCCCCCCAAACTGGGGTCCCCCCAGGGACCCCCGCAAAACCAGGACACCCCTCCCCCACCCACAGCACCCCCAAACTGGGGACCCCCCGGCAAAACAAGGGATCCCCCCAAAACCAAGGGCCCCCCCCAAACCAGGGACTCCCACCCAGACCCCCCTCCCCAAAATTGGGGACCCCCCCAAAACATGGGATCCCCCAAACCAAGCCCCCCCCCCCAAACCAGGCACCTCCCACCCAGACACCCCCACCCCCGAAATTGGGACCCCCCCAAACCCCCCCCGGGACCCCCTCAAACCAGGACACCCTTCCCAACCCCCCCCCAGAGCACCCCCAAACTGGGGACCCCCCAGGGACCCCCTCAAACCAGGACACCCCACACACACCCAGAGCCCCCCCCGAAATTGGGGACCCCCCCAAAACAAGGGATCCCCCAAACCAAGGCCCCCCCCCAAACCAGGCCCCCCCCTCCCAAAATTGGGGACCCCCCCAAAAGAAGGGATCCCCCAAATCAAGGCCCCCCCCCCCAAACCAGGGACCCTCCCCCCAGCCCCCCCTCCCCAAAATTGGGGACCCCCCAAAACAAGGGATCCCCCAAACCAAGGGCCCCCCCCCAAACCAGGGACCCTTCCCAAGACCCCCCCAAAACTGGGGACCCCCCCAAAACTGGGGACCCCCCCAAATCAAGGACCCCCCTTCACATCCCCCCAAACTGGGGACCCCCCAGGGACACCCCCAAACCAGGACACCCCTCCCCCACCCACAGCACCCCCAAACTGGGGACCCCCCGGCAAAACAAGGGATCCCCCCAAAACCAAGGGCCCCCCCCAAACCAGGGACCCCCCACCCAGACCCCACCCCTCCCTAAAATTGGGGACCCCCCAAAACAAGGGATCCACCCAAACAAGGGACACCCCCAAACCAGGGACCCTGCACCCAGACACCCCCCTCCCAAAACTGGGGACCCCCCCAAAACAAGGGATCCCCCAAACCAAGCCCCCCCCCCAAACCAGGGACCCTTCCCAAGACCCCCCAAACCAGGGACCCCGCACCCAGGGACCCCCCTCCCAAAATTGGGGACCCCCCCAAAACATGGGATCCACCCAAACAAGGGACACCCCCAAAACAGGGACCCTGCACCCAGACACCCCCCTCCCAAAATTGGGGACCCCCCCAAAACAAGGGATCCCCCAAACCAAGCCCCCCCCCCCCCCAAACCAGGGACCCCGCACCCAGGGACCCCCCCCCCCAAAATTGGGGACCCCCCCAAAATCAAGGACCCCCCTTCACGTCCCCCCAAACTGGGGTCCCCCCAGGGACACCCCCAAACCAGGACACCCTTCCCCCACCCAGAGCACCCCCAAACTGGGGTCCCCCCAGGGACCCCCCCAAACCAGGACATCCCCCCCAGCCACCCAGAGCACCCCCAAACCCAGGGACCCCCCAGGGACCCCCCCAAACCAGGACACCCCTCCCCCACCCACAGCACCCCCAAACCCAGGGACCCCCCCAAAGACCCCCAATATTGGGGACCCCCCCCCCCCCCCAAGGGCCCCCCCTTTTCTCACCCTCGAAGTTCCGGGCTTCCACGTTCACGGGGACCCCTGATGACATCACAGCCTGGGGGGGGGGGAAGCACGATTTTGGGGTGAAACAGCAGGATTTTGGGGTCCCGGGGTGATTTTGGGGTGCAATGGGGCTGTTTTGGGGTGAAACAGTAGGATTTGGGGGTCCCGGGTTGTTTTTTGGGGTGCAATGGGGCTATTTTGGGTTGATAAAAGCAGAATTTTGGGGTGCCGGGGTGATTTTGGGGTACAACGTGGCAGTTTTGGGGTGGCACCGCAGGGTTTTGGGGTCCCGGGGGTGATTTTGGGGTGCAATGTGGCCGTTTTGGGGTGGCACCGCAGGGTTTTGGGGTGGCACCGCAGGGTTTTGGGGTGCTAGGTTAGTTTTTGGGGTACAACACTGCCTTTTTGGGGTGGCACCGCAGGGTTTTGGGTTGGTACCACAGGGTTTTGGGGTGCCGGGGTGATTTTGGGGTACAACGTGGCAGTTTTGGGGTGGCACCGCACGGTTTTGGGGTGCCGGGTTAGTTTTTGGGGTACAACGCTGCCGTTTTGGGGTGGCACCGCAGGGTTTTGTGTGACACCACAGGGTTTGGGGGGCACCACAGGATTTGGGGTGGCACCGCAGGGTTTTGGGGTGCCGGGGTGATTTTGGGGTACAACGCAGCCGTTTTGGGGTGGCACCGCAGGGTTTTGGGTGGCACTGCAGGGTTTTGGGGTACAACGCTGCCGTTTAGGGTGGCACCGCAGGGTTTTGGGGTGACACCGCAGGGTTTTGAGGGGGCACCGCATGGTTTGGGGTGGCACCGCACGGTTTTGGGGTGCCAGGTTAGTTTTTGGGGTACAACGCTGCCGTTTTGGGGTGGCACCGAGGGTTTTGGGTGGCACCGCAGGGTTTGGGGTGGCACCGCAGGATTTGGGGTGGCACCACAGGATTTGGGGTGGCACCGCAAGGTTTTGGGGTGGCACCGCAGGGTTTTGGGGTGACACCGCAGGATTTGGGGTGGCACCGCAGGGTTTTGGGTGGCACCGCAGGGTTTTGGGGTCCCGGGGTGATTTTGGGGTACAACGCTGCCGTTTTGGGTGGCACCGCAGGGTTTTGGGGGGCACCACAGGGTTTGGGGTGGCACCGCAGGGTTTGGGGTGGCACCGCAGGATTTGGGGGGGGCACCGCAGGTTTTGGGGTGGCACCGCAGGGTTTTGGGGTGGCACCGCACGGTTTTGGGGTGGCACCGAGGGTTTTGGGGTGGCACCGCAGGGTTTTGGGGTACCGGGGTGATTTTGGGGTACAACGCTGCCGTTTTGGGGTGGCACCGCAGGGTTTTGGGTGCCACCACAGGATTTGGGGTGACACCGCAGGGTTTGGGGTGGCACCGCAGGGTTTTGGGGTGCCGGGGTGATTTTGGGGTACAACGCTGCCGTTTTGGGGTGGCACCGCAGGGTTTTGGGTGGCACCGCAGGGTTTTGGGGTGGCACCGCACGGTTTTGGGGTGCCAGGTTAGTTTTTGGGGTACAACGCTGCCGTTTTGGGGTGGCACCGCAGGGTTTTGGGGTGGCACCGCAGGGTTTGGGGTGGCACCGCGGGTTTTGGGGTGGCACCGCAGGGTTTGGGGTCCCGGGGTGATTTTGGGGTACAACGCTGCCGTTTTGGGGTGGCACCGCAGGGTTTTGGGTGCCACCGCAGGATTTGGGGTGGCACCGCAGGGTTTTGGGTGGCACCGCAGGATTTGGGGTGGCACCGCAGGGTTTGGGGTGTCACCGCAGGGTTTGGGGTGTCACCGCAGGTTTTGGGGTGACACCGCAGGGTTTGGGGTGGCACCGCAGGGTTTTGGGGTGGCACCGCAGGGTTTGGGGTGCCGGGGTGATTTTGGGGTACAACGCTGCCGTTTTGGGGTGGCACCGCAGGGTTTTGGGTGACACCGCAGGGTTTTGGGGTGGCACCGCAGGGTTTTGGGGTGACACCGCAGGGTTTGGGGTGCCACCGCAGGATTTGGGGTGACACCGCAGGGTTTTGGGGTGGCACCGCAGGGTTTTGGGGTGGCACCGCACGGTTTTGGGGTGTCACCGCAGGTTTTGGGGTGGCACCGCGGGTTTTGGGGTGGCACCGCGGGTTTTGGGGTGACACCGCAGGTTTTGGGGTGTCACCGCAGGTTTTGGGGTGGCACCGCAGGGTTTTGGGGTGACACCGCAGGGTTTTGGGGTGGCACCGCAGGTTTTGGGGTGACACCGCAGGATTTGGGGTGGCACCGCAGGGTTTTGGGGTGGCACCGAGGGTTTTGGGGTGGCACCGCAGGATTTGGGGTGGCACCGCAGGGTTTGGGGTGGCACCGCAGGTTTTGGGGTGACACCGCAGGGTTTTGGGGTGGCACCGCAGGGTTTGGGGTGGCACCGCAGGGTTTGAGTGGCACCGCAGGGTTTTGGGGTCCCGGGTTGATTTTGGGGTACAACGCTGCCGTTTTGGGGTGGCACCGCAGGGTTTTGGGGTGGCACCGCAGGGTTTTGGGGTGACACCGCAGGATTTGGGGTGTCACCGCAGGGTTTGGGGTGGCACCGCAGGGTTTTGGGGTCCCGGGGTGATTTTGGGGTACAACGCTGCCGTTTTGGGGTGGCACCGCAGGGTTTTGGGTGCCACCACAGGATTTGGGGAGACACCGCAGGGTTTGGGGTGACACCGCAGGATTTGGGGTGGCACCGCAGGGTTTGGGGTGGCACCGCAGGGTTTTGGGGTGACACTGCAGGATTTGGGGTGGCACCGCAGGGTTTTGGGGTCCCGGGGTGATTTTGGGGTACAACGCTGCCGTTTTGGGGTGGCACCGCAGGGTTTGGGGTGGCACCGCAGGGTTTTGGGGTGGCACCGCACGGTTTTGGGGTGGCACCGCAGGGTTTTGGGGTCCCGGGGTGATTTTGGGGTGCAACGCTGCCGTTTTGGGGGGGCACCGCAGGGTTTTGGGGTGACACCGCAGGATTTGGGGTGGCACCACGGGGTTTGGGGGGCACCGCAGGGTTTTGGGGTGGCACCGCAGGGTTTGGGGTGGCACCGAGGATTTTGGGGTGCCGGGGTGATTTTGGCGTACAACGCTGCCGTTTTGGGGGGGCACCGCAGGGTTTGGGGTGGCACCGAGGGTTTTGGGGTCCCGGGTTGATTTTGGGGTACAACGCTGCCGTTTTGGGTGGCACCGCAGGGTTTGGGGTGACACCGCAGGGTTTTGGGTGCCACCGCAGGATTAGGGGTGACACCGCAGGGTTTTGGGGTGACACCGCAGGGTTTGGGGTGGCACCGAGGGTTTTGGGGTGGCACCGCAGGGTTTTGGGGTCCCGGGGTGATTTTGGGGTACAACGCTGCCGTTTTGGGGTGGCACCGCAGGGTTTTGTGTGACACCGCAGGGTTTGGGGTGACACCGCAGGGTTTTGGGGTCCCGGGGTGATTTTGGGGTGCAATGCGGCCGTTTTGGGGTGGCACCGCAGGGTTTTGGGGTGCCAGGTTAGTTTTTGGGGTACAACGCTGCCGTTTTGGGGTGGCACCGCAGGGTTTTGGGGTCCCGGGGTGATTTTGGGGTACAACGTGGCAGTTTTGGGGTGGCATCGCACGGGTTTGGGGTCCTGGGGTGATTTTGGGGTACAATGCTGCCGTTTTGGGGTGGCACCGCAGGGTTTTGGGGTCCTGGGGTGATTTTGGGGTGCAACGCTGTCTTTTTGGGGTGGCACCGCAGGATTTGGGGTGGCACCGCAGGGTTTTGGGGTGCCGGGGTGATTTTGGGGTACAACGCTGCCATTTTGGGGGGGCACCGCATGGTTTTGGGGTGACACCGCAGGTTTTGGGGTGGCACCGCAGGGTTTTGGGGTGGCACCGCAGGATTTGGGGTGACACCGCAGGATTTGGGGTGGCACCGCAGGGTTTTGGGGTGCCGGGGTGATTTTGGGGTACAACGCAGCCGTTTTGGGGTGGCACCGCAGGATTTGGGGTGGCACCGCAGGGTTTGGGGGTGGCACCGCAGGGTTTGGGGTGGCACCGCAGGATTTGGGGTGGCACCGCAGGGTTTTGGGGTCCCGGGGTGATTTTGGGGTGCAACGCTGCCGTTTTGGGGTGGCACCGCAGGGTTTTGTGGTGGCACCGCAGGGTTTTGGGTGTCACCGCAGGTTTTGGGGTGGCACCGCAGGATTTGGGGTGGCACCGCAGGGTTTTGGGGTGACACCGCAGGGTTTTGGGGTGACACCGCAGGGTTTTGGGTGACACCACGGGGTTTGGGGGGCACCGCAGGGTTTGGGGTGACACCACGGGGTTTGGGGTGACACCGCACGGTTTTGGGGTGGCACCGCAGGATTTGGGGTGACACCGCAGGGTTTGGTGTGGCACCGCAGGGTTTTGGGGTGGCACCACGGGGTTTGGAGTGACACCGCAGGGTTTTGGGGTGTCACCGCAGGGTTTGGGGTGTCACCGCAGGGTTTTGGGTGACACCACGGGGTTTGGGGGGCACCGCAGGGTTTGGGGTGACACCACGGGGTTTGGGGTGTCACCGCAGGATTTGGGGTGGCACCGCAGGGTTTTGGGGTGCCCACCTGCAGCACCCGCGGTTGCCCGTAGGTCGCCGCCACGTGCAGCACCGTTCGCCCCCCGTGGTCGGCGGCGTCGCCGTTCGCCCCCAGGGCCAGGAGGTCCCCGACCACCCCCGCCGCCCCCGCAGCCCCCGCCACCAGCAGCGCCGTCTGCGGGGAGGGAAGGAGCGAGCCATTAATTGATTTATTAGCCCTTATTAGCCCTTATTAGCCCTTATTAGCCCTTATTAGCCCTCATTGCCTCGCTATTAGCTCACTTATTACCACTTATTAACCTGTTATTAGACACTTCTTAGCAACTTATTACCCCCTTTATCCGCTTCTTAGCCATTATTAATAACCTACTTATTAATGACACACTCATTAGCCTTAACACCTCCTTATTACCCATTCTGACCACTTATTTTTTCGCTTATTACTCTTTATTAGCCCGTAATTAGACACTTATTACCCTGTTAATAGCCCTTACCAATTACCCCCTAATCAATTACAAACTCCTTATCATCTTAATAGTCCCTTATTACTATTTATTAGCCATTATTACAAGTTATTACTCCCTTATTTTTAATCACTCCTTTAATCCTCAATAATTTATTACCCCATTATCAATCTTTCATTATTAACCCCTTCTTATTAATAACCCCATTATTGACCTTTGCATTAACCCCAATATTTTATCACCCCATTATCAATCCTCCCATAATTTATTCCTTCTTATTAATTACCAAATTATTAATCATTCCATTATCAACCCAAATATTTTATTACCCCATTATCAACCCATTATTTATCCCCTTATTAATCCCCCCATTAGTAAATATTCCATTATTAACCCCCATTAGCCAATTAATGATTTCATTATTAACCCCAATATTTTACCACCCCATTATCAGTGCCCATTATTCATTCCCTCTTATTAATTACCTCAATATTAATGATTCAATTAACACCAATATTTTATCGCCCCATTATCAATGCCCTCTTTACTTATTCTTTCTTAATTACCCCATGATTAATCACTCCATTATCAACCCAAATATTTTATAACCCTACTATCAACCCCCCATTATTTATCCCCTTATTAATTCCCCCATTACTGATCATTCCATTCTTAACCCCCATTAATAATCACCCATTAATAACCCCTCCTTATTAATTCCATTACTAATCCTGCTATTCTTAACCCCATCAATAACCACGCGTTAATAACCCCTCCTTATTAATTCCATTACTAATCATCCCATTATTAACCCCATTAATAATCATCCATCAACAATCCCTCCTTATTAATTCCATTACTAATCATCCCATTCTTAACCCCATCAATAACCACGCATTAATAACCCCTCCTTATTAATTCCATTACTAATCATCCCATTCTTAACCCCATCAATAACCACGCATTAATAACCCCTCCTTATTAATTCCATTACTAATCATCCCATTCTTAACCCCATCAATAACCACGCATTAATAACCCCTCCTTATTAATTCAATTACTAATCATCCCATTATTAACCCTATTAATAACCACGCATTAATAACCCCTCCTTATTAATTCCATTACTAATCATCCCATTATTAACCCATTAATAATCACCCATTAACAACCCCTCCTCATTAATTCCCCCATCAATAACCCCCGTTACTCACCACCCCTTCATCAACCCCTATTATTAGCCCCTTATTAATCCCCCATTACCAAGCCCCGTTATTAACAGACGTTATTAATCGCTAACCACTTGACGATCATTAATTAACCGCTAATCATTAATTACCTTCCCGCGGTGCTCG
Organism: Tapera naevia; assembly: GCA_033556795.1. NCBI lineage: Eukaryota > Metazoa > Chordata > Aves > Cuculiformes > Neomorphidae > Tapera > Tapera naevia. The sequence goes on along the minus strand of JAUMJJ010000922.1, from coordinate 2,058 downwards.
CGCAGCTCCAGCCCCCCCAGGGCCCCCAGCGCCTCCCCCACCGCCCGCGCCACCGCCCGCAGCCCCCGCGCGCTCGCCACGTGCAGCACCCTGGGGGGGGGGGGGGGGGGGGGGGGGGCAGATGTGGGGCAGATGTGGGGCAGGGGGGACCCCCCAACTGCCCCCCCCCCCCCCCAATCACCTACGACCACCCCAGAACCCGCAATTGCCCCCCCCCCCCCCCCCCCAAATCCCCGGTGCCCATTGGGTTCTCCTGCCCCATTGACCCCCCCATTGACCCCAATTGCCCCATTGACCCCCCCATTGACCCCCCCCATTGACCCCCCCATTGACCCCAATTGCCCCACTGACCCCCCCATTGACCCCAATTAGCCCCGAAGACCCCCCCCCATTGACCCCAATTGCCCCATTGACCCCCCCCATTGACCCCAATTGCCCCACGGACCCCCCCATTGACCCCTATTGCCCCACGGACCCCCCCATTGACCCCAATTGCCCCATTGACCCCCCCATTGACCCCAATTGCCCCACTGACCCCCTCCATGGCCTCTCCTGCCCCACTGACCCCCCCCCCATTGACCCCAATTGCCCCACGGACCCCCCCATTGACCCCTATTGCCCCACGGACCCCCCATTGACCCCAATTGCCCATTGACCCCCCCATTGACCCCCCCCATTGACCCCAATTGCCCCACTGACCCCCCCATTGACCCCAATTGCCCCATTGATCCTACCATTGACCCCAATTGCCCCACGGACCCCCCCCATTGACCCCAATTGCCCCATTGACCCCCCCCATTGACCCCAATTGCCCCATTGACCCCCCCATTGACCCCCCCCATTGACCCCAATTGCCCCACTGACCCCCCCATTGACCCCAATTAGCCCCAAAGACCCCCCCCATTGACCCCAATTGCCCCACGGACCCCTCCATGGCCTCTCCTGCCCCACTGACCCCCCCATTGACCCCAATTGCCCCACTGACCCCCCCCATTGACCCCAATTGCCCCATTGACCCCCCCATTGACCCCCCCCATTCCCATTGACCCCCCCATTGACCCCAATTGCCCCATTGACTCCCCCATTGACCCCAATTGCCCCACGGACCCCCCCCATTGACCCCAATTGCCCCACTGACCCCCTCCATGGCCTCTCCTGCCCCATTGACCCCCCCATTGACCCCAATTGCCCCACTGACCCCCTCCATGGCCTCTCCTGCCCCACTGACCCCCCCATTGACCCCAATTGCCCCACGGACCCCCCCCCATTGACCCCAATTGCCCCCCGGACCCCCCCATTGACCCCAATTGCCCCACTGACCCCCCCCATTGACCCCAATTGCCCCACTGACCCCCTCCATGGCCTCTCCTGCCCCACTGACCCCCCCATTGACCCCAATTGCCCCACGGAACCCCGCATTGACCCCAATTGCCCCACTGACCCCCTCCATGGCCTCTCCTGCCCCATTGACCCCCCCATTGACCCCAATTGCCCCACTGACCCCCTCCATGGCCTCTCCTGCCCCACTGACCCCCCCCATTGACCCCAATTGCCCCACTGACCCCCCCCCATTGACCCCAATTGCCCCACGGACCCCCCCATTGACCCCAATTGCCCCACGGAACCCCCCATTGACCCCAATTGCCCCACGGGCCCCCCCATTGACCCCAATTGCCCCACTGACCCCCCCCCATTGACCCCAATTGCCCCATTGACCCCCCCCCCCCATTGACCCCAATTGCCCCACTGACCCCCCCATTGACCCCAATTAGCCCCAAAGACCCCCCCCCATTGACTCCAATTGCCCCACGGACCCCCCCATTGACCCCAATTGCCCCACTGACCCCCTCCATGGCCTCTCCTGCCCCATTGACCCCCCCATTGACCCCAATTGCCCCACTGACCCCCCCCATTGACCCCAATTAGCCCCAAAGACCCCCCCCTTTGACCCCAATTGCCCCACGGACCCCCCCATTGACCCCAATTGCCCCACTGATCCCCTCCATGGCCTCTCCTGCCCCACTGACCCCCCCATTGACTACAATTGCCCCATTGACC